>VDFB02254054.1:0-109325 GCA_007258455.2 Sequoia sempervirens | reverse complement strand
TATTGCAGACCTAAGGGCAGACCTTGAAGGCGAATTATTGCAGACCTAAGGGCAAACTTTAAAGAAGTTGATTCATGGAGGCATGAACGAGCTATGTGTGGGCCACATCACTTGGAGGAGAAAATGAAGATCGAAGGAAAGGATGAGCACTCGAAAGAAGTCCTCTACCTCACACAACTTCAAGAGTTTCAAAGGACCAAACGAGCTATGTGTGACCGAACGAGCTAGGCATGAACGAGCTATGTGTGGGCCACATCACTTGGAGGAGAAAATGACGATCGAAGGAAAGGATGAGCACTTGAAAGAAGTCCTCTACCTCACACAACTTCAAGAGTTTCAAAGGACCGTGTCTATGATGGATGATGTCTACTTGCAGCACCTTATGGTTAATGACCATCTCTCCAAAATGTGTGAGTGTTACAAGGAACATCATCGGGCGAAGATGACGGTTGTCAGGAGGAGAAAAATGGCTGCAACTAAATCAACAAAGATAAGTTCTATTATGTATCATTCCTTTAATTGTTCTATCTAAAGATATTTGCTAGATGACTACATGTTTCATTTGTATTGGGGAAGTTTGATTTTATGAACTATCGCTAATCTCTTTAAAATGCAGGATGGATCAAGGAGAAAAAAGATGATGGATTAATTATCAGAGATTGCATTCAAAGGGAGGAAGAGCTTGAGGCATCCTATGAGGAATTCATGTCGGCTGGAGAAATGAACAAACATGGAGACATAGTTTGCAGCCATGGGACTGAGTTGGTGGCACATAACTCTCATGATTTTTCACTGAAGTCATCTTTCGGGGGCACAAGGTTGGGTCAGCCTTGGATGGAGAGTTTGCATCAGCAAAGAAGATTGAGAAGGATGAAGGCACTAAACAACAGTACGACAGAAATCCTGTCCTCCTGATTTGGAACAGCAATCTATGGTTTTTGCATGGTCAACTATTGGCAGCCCTAGAAAGAATTGTGGAAAACAGTGAGGTTCCTATCAAAGATCATTGAAGAAGACATGCTATTGGCTATTGGATTGAGAGTTGTGAAAGCAAAACAGTTTTCAATTCTTTGCTAATTGGGTAAATCAATGGCATGTCCGGGAAAAGGACTAAGGTTCAGAGATCCGTCAATGGAGGGGAGCTCACTTCCAGAGGATTTTTGAAATCTCTATATTGACGTTGGGATCAAGAGGGAGTTTTGTAAGATGGAGTCCTATGTAATGAGGAACTAGAGTGACTCACTGAGAAGAAGTGAAGGTGTCAACTAAGTGGGTCTTTGGAAGGCCTCTTCAACTGTAGAGAACAGGAATTGCACAAGGCAGTCAACCTTATTTTGACATTGGTAGCACCGCAAACCTATTCAGAATAGGGTGATCTGGGATGAGGTCAAGGAGGACTAAGTCCTGAACTCTCGCAAGTCACTTAAAGGTGCTGCTAGGAGTAGTGCCGGAAGTATGTGTTGGAAACCGTTCCTCTAAGGCAAGCATTGCAAGCAATCTTGGACGAGGAGGTCACAGCATCATTAAGATTGGTGTAAATACTGGAGTCATCTTTCGAGGGCACAAGGTTGGGTCAGCCTTGGATGGAGAGTTTGCATTAGCCAAGAAGATTGAGAAGGATGAAGACACTAAACAACGGTATGAGAAATCATGTCCCCCTGATTTGGAACAGCAATCTATGGTTTTTGCATGGTCAACTATTAGCAGCCCTAGAAAGAATTGTGGAAAACAGTGAGGTTCCTATCAAAGATCATTGGAGAAGACATGCTATTGGCTATTGGATTGAGAGTTGTGAAAGCAAAACAGTTTTCAATTCTTTGCGAATTGGGTAAATCAATGACATGTCCGGGAAGAGGACTAAGGTTCAGAGATCCGTCAATGGAGGGGAGTTCACTTCCAGAGGATTTTTGAAATCTCTATATTGAGGTAGGGATCAAGAGGGAGTTTTGTAAGATGGAGTCCTATGTCATGAGGAACTAGAGTGACTCACTAAGAAGAAGTGAAGGTGTCAGCTAAGCGGGTCTTTGGAAGGCCTCTTCAGCTGTAGAGAACAAGAATTGCACAAGGCAGTCAACCTTATTTTGACATTGGTAGCACCGCAAACCTATTCAAAATAGGGTGATCTGGGATGAGGTCAAGGAGGACTAAGTCCTGAACTCTCGCAAGTCAGTTAAAGGTGTTGCTATGAGTAGTGTCGGAAGTATGTGTTGGAAACCGTTCCTCTAAGGCAAGCATTGCAGGCAATCTTGGACGAGGAGGTCATAGCATCATTAAGATTGGTGTAATGTATATTTCTCTAAGACGAAGAAATATGAGGTGAAAGCCCTTGTAGTGTATATTTCTCTGAGATGGAGAAATATGAGGTGAAAGCCCTTGTAGTGTATATTTCTCTGAGACTGAGAAATATGAGGTGAAATCCCTTGTACAAGATCACATCTCTGAGACTGAGTTGTGCTTTCCACAATTGGGTGTAGCCATTGTAGACGTCATGTTGAGAGACTCCATGACGAGGATATTTGAGAATACCTCCCTAGCTAAGAGGGAGTGTTAGTGTTTTATAGTTGCGGGAGGTATTTCCCTAAGCAAAATTAAACAAAGGTAGGTCGGCCTATCATGTTTTTATAAACAAAATATTATAATTGCTAGGTTGGCTCTAGAGTGAGCTCACCTAGTCTTGTATATATATGAGAAGGTGTCTCCACATTAAGCATAAAAATCAATCAATTCATTCCAATTCGAATTTCTTCAGCAGCAGGTTCACTATCAAGAGCAGCAGATTTGCTTCAAGGAGAAGTGGTATTATTTTGTGTATTCAAGGAAATCGCACTATCTTCAAGTGCAAATTCATTGTATGAGATTCGGCCTTTCTAGGGCCTGATTTTGAGTGCTATTTCTGCACTTCCATTTCTGATTTATAAGAGAATAAATTGTTGGGTTTTTCTCCCTCAAGTAAGAGGGTTTTCCCAGGATAAATTCGGTGTTCATTGTTCTTTGCGTTGTATTTTCTGCTTATTTACATTTTTTATCCTAAAATTAATAGACATTACTATATTATCTATTTCCATTATAGAGTCAATTATTCATTCAAACTTATTTCAGAATTTAAATCAGAAAATTGATAGTATTATCAGTCTTAACACCTATTTTTATTCATATCTATAAATGGGCTAGTATGATCAGAAATTAGAGTGTTCTCTAGAGATTTATAACCTTTTATACGTGCTCTATCAAAATTATTGTTTCTTGGCATATTTGATATCTTCATCTATAAATATAAGGCAAAATTCAAGATAAATCCATAAGGGACATTACACAACATCACTAGAGTTAATCTAGGGCCTTCAACTAGAGATGGCAATGTGCAAAATTTCCAAGTGACAGCTGCTAGGTTGGTGGAAAGAACAGCTAGAGACAAGCAAAGCAAAGATGAATTGAAACATCTGGTGAAGATTTTGACTGATTGCTTGAAATCTATATTAGATTTTGCTCACCAACCAATTAGTCAAGCTAGTGCCACATTTGATCCAACATCTTCCATAGGAAAAGAAATGGTGGATAAGATGCAAGGCTCTAAGGCTTATGGGAAGGCTACTAAAGAATGGGCCACAAATATATTAACTAAGGGAACTAAATTTATCTCTGATATGAAGAAGATATGTAAAGATATTGAAGTTTTGAGAACTGAAGTTGATAAAGAGATTGCTTCTGCCAAGCACGAAGAATCAATTTGGGAAAAAATTGATAATGATTTCAAAGGAATGATAGAAATGGGTACAGATAAATTGGTCAATGGGCAAATTTTACATAAGAGATTGCTTCTGCCAAGCACGAAGAATCAATTTGGGCAAAAATTGATAATGATTTCAAAGGAATGATAGATATGGGTACAGATAAATTGGTCAGTGAGCAAATTTTACCAAGTGCCAATGATAACAGATGTGTTATGTGGAAGAGGAGCATTGAATGGAAAAAAAATTGTTGTGAAGCAACATATCTTGGAACAGGGCAAGGCACTTATGAGTGTAATGCAATGAGGGTGAAGATTCAAAAAAATCTTTTGGGCATTGGCATTCATCTCAGAAAAGAAAGGAATTCTAATGATGAAGATGAGAAGACACTGAAGGGAGCTTCAAAGAGATAGTTGAGAGCCTCTATGACAAACAGAAATTCGGCGTGGAAAGCATGAGGAGGCTCAGTGGCATTGACTTGGCGTTGTTTTAGTTTGGTGGACTTGCAAAAACATACGCAAGGAAGATCGAGGCAGCAAGAGCTAACAAAGCTCTTTGGAAATTAAGAACTAAAAATGCAATCATCCCTCAACACGGTGACATGCCTCCCATAGTAAAGGCATTTTATGCTTACCAAGCCAAAGTTGTTGTGTCAACTGCCCAATCGTCTGAAGGAGTTACCGAAAACATTCCACCTCAGCAATAGTCACTTTTATTTGCTTAAAAATATCATATGGACTTTTATGTTTTATGGAAGTTGAAAAGACTCTTATTTTTGGTGGTTATTCAAGAAGCGGTTACTCTCGCTCTCTTATTTATGTAATATGATGCAACTGAAAACTCTCTTAAGAATTTTGGAATTGAGATACACAGAACTGAAAACTTTGCGTTTGTGAACATATAATTTGGATCATTGGATGAATGATTGAAATTATCATGATCTGTGTATTTTGATTAATTTTTGAAGTTATTGCATTTCTTTGTGAGTGTATAAATTCCATTATTTATTTGATCCATTTATGTTTCGGTATCATCTTTGGCTATAAGATTTCAGTTTACATTTCGTGGGATGTGGAGTAGATTGTGTGCTATGCATATCTATGATTGCAATTTATCTATTAGGTTCCATTTTCTGTAAACAAGCAGAAGAATTTGATATCTTGCCTTTCCTACTTTCTGGTTAAAAGCATACCCCATTTAAATTTAACTTAAAAACAAATTATTTATCAGAAGAGGGAGTTGTACCTCACAAAATTCAGAGAGAAGCTATTTCCCATAGAAATGGTTTACCGTTTACTCAACTGTTGGCAATTAATATGCATTTAACTTGGGTAATAGAGTTAAGAATTTGAGTTTTGAAAAAGTGCATAATCTATTAACCAACACCATGCACTTGTCATTTCTATCTTGCATATTTGTTTTGAAGCTCTTTTAGCCTAGTTGCTCTTCATTTTCAGCAGTACCATCTCCGACATCATATATTTGAGTATCATAGTGTATCTAGAAATTATATCATTGAATATTTTGGGTGCATTCTTGAGCTGACAAGATTTGCTTCAGATCATTTACTTGCCTATCTAGACATGCAATTACGCAAAGCACAGTAAACTAGTTTATACATTCATGAGTGATTCATCTGAGACTAGCAGTATATTTCAGAAGATATAACAATTGTTTCTTTATCCATTCAATGCTTCAATGCTCTTATACAAAAATAGGGAAGGGAATGATGTTCCAACAACACAGTCCTTTTCCCGACTACAGAAAAGATATATAAACTTGCCTATGGTTGCCAAGGGATTCCAACCGTCAGCAACCACCCAAAACTACTTCAATCAGCCAATGAGACATAACTAATCTTGCTGACTAACTAAAATTACAACATAGCTAATAATTGAGATATATATTTTATTCTATCTACATGGATTCAATGTAAAAATAAAAATGGTACTTTGTCATCCTTCCTTCACCATTTCCACAAGTATACTTAGGCTTTGTGTGCTATTTGAACAAACCTACAATTAAAGTAATCGCACATCCTGTCTACTTTCATTTCATTGTTGGCTTTGGGAGTTAGATCTTTGTTTGAAAAACTACTTCTCCTCCTCCCTTTCCATCCGATCCTTCAATCGCTACACCCAATCAAGACCAAACTGTCATAACCCAATTTATTGCATTTTAATTATAATATGGTAAATTGAATTATTGAAGAAATTCCATATGTTAAATGGAAATTTTGAAATTTTTGAAATAGATTGAAAGGAGTTGACTGATGTTGACTATGTGATCTTTTTAAATTATCTTATATGTTATCATGAATTGAACGTTACTGATGAATTTTGCAAGTGGAAGTGTGTGCAGTTGCAAGGTGACAGGTTGAAGGACGAGAACACGGTTGAAGTAGGATTGTTTAGCCGAATCGAATGGTAAGCTAGATGGAATCTGGGTGCACACACTACAAAAATGGCATGATATCTGCATTTGAAAATTCATATAGGAATTATATAAAGCCGAGTAAAATGACTCGATGATAGAAAAGATGTATTTGTGAAATGAAAATTACGTGGAATTTATATTTAAAAAGTCAATCTTGAGCTTGTGTTTTGAATTTAGAGGAAAACAAAAGTGAGATTTGGTATGTGAATGAATGTGTGAATTTCAATTATGCATTTAATATCATTGGTGAAATGGAAATGAAAGACCATTTTTATATAAATGATAGATATGCACATGAAAACATTTATATGCAAATACAAATATATGTGTATATATATATATATATATAAACACACACGTATATATGTGTGTGTGTGTGTGTGTGTGTGTAATAATACATATATAAATATATATGTGTGTGTGTCGAGAACATACATATTTGTGAACAAACATGAATATAAATATAAAAGTATATAAATATATATATATAAGAATATATATACATATATATATATATATATATATATCTTATCAATGAACTTGAAACCGATAATAACCATTATCGAATTGATGAAATTTAAAACGATATCATGAGAAAATCCCACGAAGGGCGTGATCTGCCATCGATAGTATGGCAATATTCAAATTTAGAATGGGGCGACAATATTATTAATGCCCATTATCATTTTGAAACAGCCCCTTAGTGGAGGCGTAGTAAAATGTAGGAAAGATGCTATTTTGAGAAAAAAATATTGACTCCAAGCAACAGTGAACTGGGTGTGGAACGAAGCATTATAGAAAAAAAGCCGAAGGGAAATTCCTTGTTGCAGAGGTAATCGGTGATTTTTCATTAAAATGTTGTTTTTCAATTGATTTTACAGTTTTTATCTTTATTTCCATGCTCAAACCGAATCGTTGCATTATCAATTCTATTGATTGAATAAAACTAGACCATCGAACTCTTAAGCAAACTATACGAATTAGATTTATGGCTCTATTGTTTTCTTTTCTACACTTGGATTCTCCTGGGCATGTAAAGCCTACGGCTTGGAAGAACCGACTATATATATTACTTTGTAAGATTTTGATGCCGCCGACCCTGTGTTTAGGTTGCATGTATGTTTTTATTTAGATAAGCTCATCACATGGCTATCAGGGAAACCTGATAGGCCTGTGATTGGAGCGGTGTGAATTATATGTTGTCGCCACCCCTTTTAAGGTAGGCCGAAGCCAGCACAGAAGGATTTTGATGTATACACATTTTACTTGCTTATTATTGTCTATCCAATGGACACCCATTCAGGCCAAAGCCATCACCTTCGATCTTGCATTGAAGAGTAACTCTAATGTTTTTGTTGCCTCATCGCCGAGGGCGACGATGGGCTCATGTCGCCTAGCATTGTATATGAGATTTTGTTATTTCTTGCAGATTGAAGATACCAGTAACTCTAATGTTTTTGTTGCCTCATCGCCAAGGGGGACAGTGGGCTCATGTCGCCTAGCATTGTATATGAGATTTTGTCATTTCTTGTAGATTGAAGATACCCTGTTTATGTTGCCAAGTCCATTCAGGATGAAAGCTAAACGATGAATTCATTCCCTAAATTTGTTTGCATGTGTAGTATAGTAAACCATCACTCAATAGGAACGACATCCATGTCATCTTTGGAGGCGATTACACTCAAGCTGAGGGTAAGTATTATGGCTACGCCCTCAACCACCATGTTTTAAGAAACAGTCAACAAATGTGGGTCATTTTAGAATGACAAAAGTATAATATATGTAAACTATTAATAAGGGTTTCAACCCGAACCTAGTTAAGAGTGATCCCATGGTTCTGATCATTTTATCATAGTTGAATTAATGATTAGCATGCCATCCAATTCTTTTAAATTCTCTCCAAAAGCTGATAACAGCTTCATTTTAGTTATTTCTTACATTAAATTTTATATACAATTGTTTAGAATAATAGAGCTTGGAAAATGAAGCAATGGAACTTGAAGCTGCAACCATAAACCATTGTAACTGACATTATTTTGTCATAAACTATAACTGTTTAGCTAGAAACAGCATTGTATTATTGTAAATAGTGAATGTTTTGTTGGAAACGACATTGTTTTGTCATAAACTGTAACTGTTTAGCTAGAAATAGCATTGTATTATTGTAAACAGTGAATGTTTTGTTGGAAATGACATTGTTTTGTCATAAATTGTAACTGTTTAGCTGGAAACAGCATTGTATTATTGTAAACAGTGAATGTTTTGTTGGAAACAACATTGTTTTGTCATAAATTGTAACTGTTTAGTTGAAACAGCATTGTAATATTGTAAACAGTGAATGTTCGGCTATAAACGACATCGTTATGTTGTAAAAGTGAATATGTAGCTGAAAACAATCTTGTTCAGTAACTGTTTAGTTGAACCAGCATTGTTTACTTATAAACCGTGATCGTTCTACATAAAACAACTTGTTTTGTAACTGTTTAGTTGGAAACAGTAATGTTTTGTTATAAACAGTAAAAGTGTTCATATGTAAACGGCCTTGTTGAATATTACAACTAGTATGATACAAACAGAACAACAATATGTGAGAAACTATTAATACAAATTTATTCTAGATTCAATTATTTTTTGAATATCTAACAAATGAATACGTCAAAATGGAACATTATTAGATGATAGCAATCTAATTTAATGGTTTTATTTCAGAATGTATGCACAAACCAATAACTTAAGTAGGCACATATATGTGTATGCACATAGACTTCGTCTATGTACATACACATACTTGTGACATACCTTCTTTTGATTCTTACTTAATTCATTCTCAAATGGATAATGATTTATGTTGAAAGTAACCTTGGGTCATGTGAATGATATGACTAAATAATGTAATGTACAGTTCCATTTGAATCATGCATCCAATTTTTGCTTAGTGAAAAAATTAGTAATCTAATTTTCTTTTCCATAGACATATGTGAGAAGAATATTCTTTTACTTGAATAGAACAGTGATACCTAAGTAGACTAGAGCACCTCAGGGTAGATGCTGCTAGAGGGTAGATAGCTGTTATGAAATATTGTGTAGTAGAAAGTTACCTTCCAGGAGGGGTGCTGAAATGAAGTTCAGAGAGTATAGGTTCACTTTACCAGAACCTATTGTTTGTTGTTGCAACAAAGTTTTTATGCTTGGCCAAGCAATATAGTTCATTTTGTATGTATGGACTCTGTGATAACACTCTCTGCCATTCCTAGCATAGATCTTGCATTTTCTTTTCTAACTTGTAGATAGAAATTGCATGTTGATGTATGGGCACGCATCAGATTCCACCTTGCAGATTGTTCTTTTGCTAAACTTTTCGTGCAGGGTTGGGTATTCTTCAAGTTGGAAGAATTTTGGGGAAGTGTAAGCTTCGTGGTTGGGCAGTAAAGCGCTTCAACCATGTTCTTGTCCACCAGTGGAGGCGAGCGTCAAGAGGAATCTTAGATGTACACAAGACTATTTAGTCTATGATGTAACCTTGATGTACCTTGATATAAAAGTTGTACAATGTAATGACTTTGTGGCCTTGTGAGCCAAGTCAAAATTGAGTATTATAATTTGGTTTGATATCCTTTGGTTTAGTTGATGACATATGGAACTACCTATGTTATACACAGTTTCAGGTATAGGGACAACATGGGACAGCAAGATGGATTTTTGGTATGGCAAAAAAAATTGTAGCACATATATAATATATTTTTTTATCTATGAATATTTTATAACTATTTTATAATAAAAATTTAATATTTCATATTCTTATAGTGCATAGAGCTAAAAGCCTAAGAGTATGGCCATTCAACATTGAAAACTTTGAAAATTGAAACATATGAAGTGAAATGTGAAACTAACAAACATTGTACATTCAAATGAAATCTGAAATCAGGAACTAAGAGTTCAAATATCAAAATGAAAAATTAAAATGCAGTCTTATGTTCAATATCAGTTATACAAATGTAAGCCTCTATTTCTACTGTCAATGAAATGCCTAACCATCAATTTTCAAGTTTATGTGGTGTTTAGAAGTATAAATTGTTGGAGTACAGAGCCACTGAGAGGGGGGGAGAAGGGGAGAGTGAATCAGTGGTCAGATAAAATTAATCTCAAAACCTTAACACTCTTAACCACACAAAGACGTGCAAATTACAACAACACATGTGAATCTGAAAGTACTGAATCATGCACAAAGCAGCACATCATCAAGGAAACATGAGACACCAAATTTATGAGTGGAAAAACCCTAAAAGGGTGAAAAAACCGCTCTGAACAATTGTTTTTATTACTCCAAAGGGCACCAACCCTGTTTACATTTAGTGAGCACCAACCCACCGAGAGCACCAACTCTCCTTCGAAGCACCAACCATGAAAAACATTGAGTGAGCACCAACCCACCAAGTGCACCAACTCTCCTTCGAAGCACCAACTCCGAAAACACCGAAGCACCAACTCCAGTCTTCGAATACAAGAAGATCAATACAGAGTACTACTCTGTTTACATTGAAATACAAAAGTTATAGATGTACTCTATAACTCTTATACATACACCTTATTTCTCCCAATTTGACACAAACAGAACAAATCTTTAGGACCTCCAAGTGCTCAATACAAAGACACGATTCTGAATTCTTTATCCTTGAACAGGGTATTCTAAATTTACAATCTCTGAACTTTCAGTTTCAAAGAAGCCCAATTACCATTCTGCAATCACCTTTCTTTTCAAAGAGAGTCAATTACCTTTCTGCAATCACCTTTCTTTTCAATGAGTATCAATTACCATTCTACTCAAACAAAACTTTATCACAAACCAAACACATTTGAGATCATTTCTTATACAAATTCATGGCACCTCTGATATTGTTCTACTTTGTGAAGGTTTAAATATCAATCTCTTTCATCAATCCTCTGCTGTTCTCAATCTTCTCAGACATAAAAGATTCTCAGTCTTCTTCTCATAGCAATTACAGTCAATCAAAATTCCCTTCCATACTGAAATTTGCATACACAAAAACCCTGTGTATCTTCATTTTTACTGATCTTCTAACAAACAAATTTATACAAAGATTTGCAGACTAAATACATTGTATTATCAAAACTTACTCAAATTAGAAGCTTTATCTTCTTCACCAAAAATCTGCTTTTCATCAATACAAAACCTTCCAAAACATAACTCCATGCAAAAACAAAAAGCACTATTCAGATTTGGCGCCAATCTCCAAAAAATCACTCACAACTGTTCGCCTTCAAGATGGAAACAATCAACAACATTCAGACTCCCTTCAAAATTGCAACCACGGGAAATAGCTGTTAGGAAAATTAAATATGAGCCTTTGATTCATTTCTGCCACCTGAGACAACTTTAAATAAGAACCATTGATCTTTACTTAAATGACTTAACCATTGATTTCAACCTACTCGACCAGTTTCAGGCATAGAAAGGCCGGTCAATGAATGTAACTTAACCCCTCAAGCAAGTCACTTAAGTTATTTGTGACCGGTGACAAAAGGTCACTTGCAAATTATAACAGCAATGACTTTTTTATAAACTATGCAAAAGGAGTCTGATAAAGAGATGTTAGGGTTTTGAAACAAACCCTCAAATAAACCAAAGTTCCACCATTTATTTGAAAGAACCCTAAATACTAAATAAATGACAATTATTCCAATACCTCTGAGTGAACATGGATAAGCATCAACAAGTAAAACCCTTGAAGCCTTGACAGAATGAAGAAACATGAACATATCATTTGCCTTGATGACACTTGATAAAATACATCAACAATCAACATGACACACTGCAATACTTGTCCTTGACTGAATGACTTGAATACCTCGATGCACTTGATTGAATAACTTGAAGCACCTTGATAGTGATGAATGACTTGAAGCACCTTGAATGAATAACTACCAATGCCAAACCATCAGTGACTTTGACATCAATGACAAATCAATGCCAATGCAACATAAATGCCAGCTTCTTGCTTGGTGAATTGACAACATATTGATTATCCTCCAAGTAAAATCTCTCTTTATGCTAACCCACAGATGTTTATAGTCAAGCTCGAAATTTTTATTGTCTACAAAATGCCTAGCCATCTTCAGGCACACCTAGGCATTTCAAAAACAAATTGAAAACTTTGAGAACATTTCCAAAACTTTTCTCATGCTTGTGTCATCCCCAGTATGGAAAAGTTAAACGAAAATGATCAAGAACATTAGGGAATGTTTCCTAGCCTCCTTTGTATAGTGGAAACAAGGAAACAAGGGACTCTGGAGCCCTAGGACAAAAACATGTTTCTGGGGTACATAGTGAAATTGTATTCTTGAAATTTTTGTAGCTGGTTTAAATGATTTGGATCCATTGACATTGGTATTTGGAGATGTCATCAAACGGTTGGATGATAGACGGCCTGAATGCATTGGAGATACTCAGTGTAGATTGTTTTCTTCTAGCTACCTAGACATTTCTTCCTAATTATTTATTTTAGTCAATTCCATTTTTGTGGAACTATTCTTAAGGCATTTTTATAGCTGTGTGACAACACTAATGGACTCACATAATTCTATACCTAGTCTTAGAGTTTCCTCGGTTAAAGGGTGTTGGCTTGAGGGGGATGATATGTGGCAATCCATTATAGTCTTGTGAATGGATGCAGATGACATATTGATATTATTTTATACGTGTCTAGTACACTTTGATTCTTGCTCCTTTAAGGTTAGAGCTTGTAGATGTGCACTTAACCATTTGAACATTTTGGTGTATGCTTCTGAGAGATTGAGGTAAGCTAAAATCTACCTAGTGCTTTCACACACTTTTTTCTTGTTTTTAGAAGGTTGAAATAGGTTGAGACTTGTTGAAGTGCATTGCTATGTGATATGCTAATACTTTGTTCTCCTCTTTGGGAGATTTAGGCTTGCTTATGTGCATCTATATGCCAAAGGCTGCTAAATAAGCGTCCTCTTCCATCTAGAGTGACCTTGATGGAGTTTCTTTGAGTGGCTCATGATGTTATACATTGACCCAAATCACTTTGGATTTGGTATCAATATGACTATTTTTAATCTATGGCTGTTTCCGTGTCTCATGAAGCGGGCCCTTTTAGTTTAAGTCAGACCTTGCTTCCAGTTTGTGGGGAAATTTGTAGGCACTTTTCCAGACATTAAGATTAGTTCAAGTCAGATCTTCAGTAGTCCCAGTGTTGGACTGTTATGGTTTATATTATCAGCCAAAGTTTGTAGTTGTGGAAATCTTGTGCATGTTGTGTTTGACAGTGTTATTACTATTCTGAGTTTTGTGATCTGCACTTGCACAAATTAATTTGCATAAATCAATTGTCAACTAATGCTCTAGCTGAGCATTGATCTAGTTGTCTCCAAGACTTTGATGGTGTTCCAACATTGAGAGAATGATTAGTGGCTAAGGAGTGTAGAGGACATTGTTTCCCAACTACTTCAGGAGTTGATACTATGGCAAAGATGTCAGTGAGTTGCAATCTTCTTCCACTCTAGATTGAGGCGGATGTTTGTGAATTTTTGCATATTGTTGTAATACAGCATTGTTAGGTCAATGTCTAGCATTCCTTGTGTTGTACTATAGCAGACCCAATTTTGTACAAGTTTGTGGTACCTTGGGATTTGTAATGTCCCCTTCTCAAGCGTGATGAATTCAGTTGACCGTTGGCCTATTCCGGAGACCCGTAGGCTACTCGAAGGGTAAAATTAGGGTTTCCCTTTTTGGAGGTTGTTGTTGCTCGAAATTTGGAGATTGACTTGCGGATTCTTTCTGGGTTTTCAGAGAGCTTCGCAGTGATATGACTTGCAGTGCAATCCGAGCATCTTCTGGAATTTACTATTTTTAGTAAATTCTATTTCTGGCAGTGGCCCTGTGGTTTTTAGTGCAGTTGGCTCTCTTCTTCAGCCAGTTTAGTTGGTTTGATCATTTTTGGCCTTGGGATGCATTTTGGAGAGATAAGTTCAATTAATTTAAATAATGTTATATTTTAATGTTGACCCCTTGGCCTAGCTTCATCACTTCAAGTTGTTCTAAAGGGTGGTCTTCATGGGTGGACGCCTCATTGAGGTGATTTAATATTTTCTAAGGTCTAAAATCTTGCTTGGAAAAGGGACGCCAACCTTGTTGAGAGAAGTGAATTAAAATAAAGTCAAAATAAAGCTTTGAGAAAAGGGACGCCATCCAAGGAGGGAAAATGAACAAATTCAAATTTCAAAATTAGGGCGCCTTCTTGATGCTTCTAGAAGATTCCTCTCAAGCTTATAAAATGTGGCCTTTGCTCTTCAGTTGAACATCTTATGACTTCAGTAATGTTATGCTGCCGAAATGGTACTGGGATTGCTTCGAGGAATGTATGCCTCCTAGCCTTGGCTCGACTTCTTGCTTGAAAGATAGCAACTAGTGGAGATGTTAGCTTGTTGGTGAGTGGATTTTGTAGTGAGGTTGCTTTGTAGCATTTGTTTGCTTGGTAGTTTCAGTTTCTTGCATTTTATATCAATTCATGGAGTTGCTGATTCAGTGTAGCTGGAAGTTGTATTTGCTCATATATCAGAAAATAAAAATGTTCTTGTTCTGGGTAGTGATCCATTAAGTTTCTAAGCTAGGGGCGACCATTATTGGCAAGTTTCAGATTTTTTAATGAAGAGCTGATTTTTCTAGAAGGAAATTGCCCTTCCTAGAGGGTCGTACCTTTCTGTGTTTATCTTGAATTTCGTGCCAAAAAAAGATACATCAGTTTGGGTCAGTTTTATGGTTCATTATGGGGCGCCATCATCTTAGGAACACTATGCATTTAGTCTCATATGATTTGAGTGAGTTTTGAGTGAGTAGGGAGCATTTTTAGTGGAATATAGAGTTGTTGGTTATGCATTTTAAGTTGCTAGTCTGTCATATCAGATTTAGGAAATTGCATTTTGGTGAAGGGTTGGTGATTAGAAAGTTCATCTAAGCTTTGTGGAGATCATATTCATTATTGCAGCATTGGAGAGCTTCTCATCTTTGTTCTTTGCAAACACTCTCTATTACATTGTAAGCTGAACAGTAGTACTGTCAGCATTTCTTGATCTATCTCTTCATGCTTTTGTAATACCCACTGAATAAGTGGAAGAGGCTGGCTTTCCGCCTATTTACGTTTTGAATTGCATTGTAGTTCTTAGCATCTCCGCCATATGGTAGCTCCATTCCCACTCTGGGTTGGAAAGCACATTCTTGGTGTCAAGTTTACTTTCAACAATTGTAGTTGGTAGGGATCCTCTGACCATATGTTCGTCCACCTTGGACACATTTTTGGTTAGAGTTACTCTTTCAGCATGCATTGAGATCCTCTAACCATATGCTCACACCTTGCCCCACTCGGTATCCTGGTGTACATTCTTGGTTAGAGTTGTATTCTGCATCGTTTTGGTTTAAGTGCTAACCCTAACGGATGTGTGTTGCATTGCTTATTGTAATCAAAAATTGAAAAAATTGGTTCGGAATATTTCAATGGTATCAAAGCCAAGATTCTGCCATCCTGTGAAAAAAGCCTTCTATGAGTGATAGAGAAAAAAGATACATAGCAAGAGAAGAAAAGAAAGGTGCAAAGCAATGGTATCGGGTCCCAAAGGGTCAGACAGCATCAGAGGTATTGAGGGCTCATTGGGAGTCTTCTCAGGAAACAGAAATGGGGGATGGTGAGAGGCCAGCGAGTGGTAATGAGAGGTTTACCAGCAACAGGGATGAAAGTGGAAAAGGAAGAGAAAGAACGCCAAGTCCGGGAAGAAGGTTCGAGAGGAAGATGGATGCCATGATGGATATTATCAAGTTCCCATTGAAATAAAAAATAAAGGAAAAATACTTGCTATTCGTTGGTTATTAGAGTCATCCCGAAAACGTTTCGGTTGAAATATGCATTTCAAATTGAGTTACGAAATACTGGATGCTGCTAGAGAGAAAGGCAATAATGCTATACGCAAGAAGGAAGAGATTCATAAAATGGCAGAATCCAATAAAGCTTTTGCACATTACCATTAATATATAAATAGATCCATAGATCTATTCCATTTTGAGCAATAAAAGAAAACTTACTTTATCAAAATTTATACAAATTTTATTGGAACGAAAACGAAAGGAAAAGAAGAATGAAAAATAAATCATAGATAAATGATAATAAGGAGATTATCAATATTCAATCTTATCCATTAGGTTTATTATAAATGTAAATGGAAGAAAATGTTTCTCGAAGATTAATTGAAGTTACTAAATCATGATCCGGCCAAAATGAAAAATTCGTTTTCAATTAATACCTTTAAATCATTTTTATGAAAGAATTTCATTTGCTTCTCTTCTATGGAAGTTCCATTTTTCCAGAATGTATCTTGATTTTCAGCCTATTTCTTCTTCTAGTTATCGATTTCATTTCTGATCAGAAAAAGACAACTTGGTTCTATTTCATCTCTTTAACAAGTTTAGTGCTAAAATCTTGGTTCTATTTCATCTCTTTAACAAGTTTATGTACAAGAGTGAGAGCATGCACAATCAGTGAAAACTATGTACCCTAGTTCATATATTAGTCATTGGGGCCCAACAGCAGGGAGGCAAAGGAAAAAAGTATGAAGTTACTGTCATAGTTACTGTCATATATACCAAAAATGAAGCAAAGGTAGATGGTGAGAAACACCAAGATATAAAAAAGATTAGTGAAAAAAAGAAACTGATATCTAGACCAGAGATGTTTTCATAAACATGGGCTAACAATAAGGACTTGACATTGGTAGGGATGATCAAGTAGTACTTCCTCAGAACCCCGATCTAGAATATGTTTCTATCTACTTAAAAAAGAATGGCTATCCAGAACGAAGTAATCCTTTACACATTTTTCTTTCTCCCACAAAAAAGTAGTGAAGGTTGAGATAGGTTCAAAAGCTTCTATTATTTGTAGCAGACGGAATCTCATTGGTTCAATTTATGAATATTCTGGTGCTTTTTTTATTGTGTTCTTTATTTCTTAATGACCATTGAGAAGCCGTATGAAGTGAAAGTTTCACGTACGGTTTTGGAATAGAGATGAAAACAGTGATGTTTCTGTCGACTATAATTATCCAACAGTTCAAGTACAATTGATATAGTTGAAGCACAGTGCAGATATGGTTTTTTAGGATGGAATTTGTGGCGCCAACCTATAGGGTTTCTAGCTTTTTTCATCTCATCTCTGGCAGAATGTGAGAGATTGCCGTTTGATTTACCAGAAGCAGAAGAAGAATTGGTAGCGGGTTATCAAACTGAAAAAAATTATAAATCAAATCCAAGTAACAAAATATATTCAACCAACCCCAATACTTTTACCAATTAACATATTAGAAGATTTTATAAAACCTCTATCACTTAGTTTTCGACTTTTTGGAAATATATTAGCTGACGAATTGGTAGTTGCCATTCTTGTTTCCTTAGTACCTTTAGTGGTACCTATACCTATAATGTTCCTAGGATTATTTACAAGTGGTATTCAAGCTCTAATCTTTGCAACTCTAGCCGCAGCTTATATAGGCGAATCCATGGAGGGTCATCATTAATTCAATTAATTGGACTCAGTTTTTTCTAACTTTTCAATTCATATCCATTTCGAATTTAATAAGATTTTAGTCAAAAAAATATTTAGGATCACTAATCCCGTCGATAAAATTGATAAATAGAACAATTCATATCTACATAATAAAATGAATAGGTTTACTCATGGGAATTAGTTTAGTAAACTATGTATCCCGGTGTGGAACAATGAATTTTTCGACCTCGAAGGGACACATATACATAGTTTGTATTGTGTCATATATGTATATGCATATATCATCTATATAGACTAATATATATCTAGATAATTATTTAGATATAACCATAAAAAAAGAGACTATTATGCAGAATATTCCAATTTAAGTTTTAAATTAAAAAAATTCTTATTCTGTAAATGAATTACAGATGTATACAAATAAATTGAAATTATTCTTAATCTATTGTATAATAAAGAATACAATTAATTTATTAGAAATAGATTATTTCTAGTATAATTAGAAATATGTTTCTAATTATACATAGAATGTGTTATAAACACTTACATTATTTTTAGTATAAATTTAGACTAAAAAAAGGATAAAACCTCTACATAATTTCAAAACTTTATGCATAAGTTTGATCCCCAAAAAACAATTCTTAAGGGATCAAGACTTGTTTTTGGGAATCTTATAATAAAATGAATTATTCCTCCAACATTTCAGTCAACAGGTATATTTCGATTATCTGGCTCAGAACTTTTTTTAAAAGAGCTCGTGGAACCATGGTATCAAACATTCCAAAATCAAATAAAGAATCAGATATTTGATCTTCATCATCTACTATCTGGTTTAATGTCTGCTCAATAACTCTTTTACCTGCAAATGCAATGTATGCATTAGGCTCGACAATCGTGACATTAGCCAACATACCATCCAAGCACGAATACCTTCATTCAAAAGAATATTTTTTGTATAAAAAGTCTCGAATTCAAGATCTTCTGCTGCACGAATCTCCTGGGAAACAAAAATGTCAATATTTTACCATTGTTAACTTAGTTACCATTCTTAAACTAGAATGATAACCTCTCTCTAATACCTACTATAGACCAGCATATCTACCGAATATGAATTATAAATGTTAAGATAAATGCCATGCTATAAATGATCCCAATTTAATAATTATTCTTTATTTAACTAAAAGAGTTAATACTTAATATGATTAAATGAGGAATTTCATTTAATGGTAGAAATAACTAGCCTGAGATGTAAGTCAGGGATTCGACAATCAATAAAATGAAAATTGTCTAAATTAACAAAAGTAAATGATCTTTGTGAAAAAACTACTTATGATATGATATAAAAATATAGTTTGATTCTTGAAATAGAAGTATATAATGTTATCCCTATTACGAGGGATAATTCAATTAATTTGAATTCAAAACATCCATGGAATAATTCCACCATAGGATCAATCTGAGTAACGAAATTTAGCGGATTTGATGAATTCTTCAATAGAAATTAATTAGTATAACATACTATTATCTCTTGTTCATATCAGATTTAGTAATTTGATCCCTAATGGATCGATCCAACCATCTTATTAGTATAGTTCCAGGGTTTGACTCAATTCAATTTTATCGCTACTAAAAAGAAAATTAGACATGCAAATACAATTTGATTAATGAATCAAGTCTTTGTCTCAATCAAATATTTAGATGTTAATGACGATCCGAGTTTCCTTTGCCCATTCGAGGAGCAGAAAAGTACCATAAAGATTGCTCTGATGGATTATACTGATTGATTTCTTATTTAAATCAGACTAACTAATAGTTAAAAACTTACCTTTATTAGAATAGATAAAACGAAAAAAAGAATGAATTCTCTTGTTTGGTTGAGAAAGGTGTCGAAGCTTTCACCTTATTTTACATTAATAAATCACTGAGGGTAATTGGAGCTTAAAAAAAGGGTGGGGGTAACAAAGTTCTAGTGATGTTGTTGATGTGAATCGTCCGAGTGATTAACTCAATAAATACATATATTTATTTATGTTCTGAAGATTTTTTTTCAATACTTTTCAAATATTGACCATAGGTTCCTTCCTTTTTAATTAGGAGACATCCCAACATATGTCTATATTTTAGAATTACATATATATATATATATATTCAATATTTTGGAATATACAATTTCATACAAAAAACCTTTTGCTTGCTAATTCCATAGGTATTTATAGGTATTTCATTTTGATTTCCAAAATGGAAAGGAATTGAATATTAGACTTATCAATATATTAAAAATAAGGACAACGTTTTTTTCTTATTCATAAGTTCGATGAATCTAAGTGGATGGGGACCTGTAACCCGTCAATTTTGAATTGAATTTGTGATTCAAAAAAATGATATTTCAAGATATAAATAAAAAATGAGCATATTACTAATAATGGATAAAAAAAAGGTTGTCATTCTCATTCTTTTTAATAGAGAAAGAAAAATGAATCCCGAAGGATTCGCATAGTTATTTTGTTGCAAAAAAAATGGAATATATAGAATCATTCATGTTAAAACACGAAAATTGTCTAATCAAGTTTTCATAATGAAGAAAGGGAATACTCGAAAAATAAAAATGTCCTACTTCAAAAGAATTGAACGAGAAGCCGTATGAGGTGAAATTCTCATGTACGGTTTTGTATAGTGGCAGTAAAGGTAACTTATCTGTCAACTTTTCCACTATCACCCCTAAAAAACCAAACTCTGCCTTACGCAAAGTCGCCAGAGTACGATTAACCTCTAAATATGAAATCACTGCTTATATACCTAGTATTGACCATAATTTACAAGAACATTTTGTAGTATTAGTAAGAGGTGGAAGAGTTAAAGATTTGCCCGGTGTTAAATATCACATAATTTGAGGAGTCTTAGATGCTGTCTCAGTAAAAAATCGTAAACAAGGGCGTTCTAGTGCGTTGTATATTCTTATCTAAGATTTGTATCATTTTATGATGATGCCATGTCAATTGCTAAAAACCTTCTATCAGGGAAAAAGCTTGTACACATCCACTCCGATTAGCAGGTTTGGTTGGAAATCGTACATCTAAAAGAGATCTTATTAATAAATATGTAGAAGCCTGTCCAATGCCCGTAATAGAAGTGTTACCTCTTATTGAAGATATTTGAGTTTCGAGAGTCAAGGGGAAAACCTTATTTGAAATGGTTGGATCCGAACCATCTCTTAACTATGTATGTGAATATTATTTAGACATAGCGGATCAAATATTGTCCCAACCAGAAGGTATTGTGCCAAAGGAGATTCCAGATCGGGAATTATTCAGTTTACTCTCTGACCTTTATCTCAATCCTATTGATGAGGGGAAAGATCAAAATAATAAGGAAAATTTACTTGGATTTACGACGATTTAATCAACATAGTTATAAAAGGAATTTCCTTTGCTTTTACGTAACAAAAGGCTCTACTTGAAAAAAGAGTGTAACTGCTTTGATGAATTTGGATTAACTACGAAAGGCTTTACTACACTAGATCTAGCAAAACTTGCTGATGATTTATTGCTAATTAGCATGAGCCAAAATACTTCAGCTATAGATAATGATATAATTGGAGTAGCTTTGTATAGATCAAGTTGGGGTCCTTGCAATTATAATCTGAAATTCAGTGAAAAAATTGATTAGATTGAATCAAATCCTGTCACTACCTGTATTTGTACAGGTTTGGGAGCACTAGTAAACGATTACTAATAATTGGTAACAGCTCTTATTTACCTTAATTCGTTTTGTAAAATGAATAGCTCCAAATTATCTTATCCTAAGAATTGCCCATGACCCTGGAATGAGCAGAATTATTTGAATAGTAAGCCAAATAGAATCCAATCTTTATTTATGAAAATTGGAATCTTTTCTCTTTTTTTAGAAATCATTAAAAACCCTTATTTCATGATGGGGAAAATGGGTCAGAACCCAATTCCACAGAACAATCCAGGGCATACGGGAGAACACAATGCCTCCAACCAGCATAATGGACATGTTGCCCCGCCTACTTCAAATAGCACATACATTTCTTCCAGGCCATTTAAACCCACCTTCTCAGCACCAGCAAACCCTCAACCTGATCCGAAAGAAAATGCATCTTTTGTGGAACAATTGAGACTCAACCGCGCTGAGTATGATTCTCTCCCTGATGAAATCAAGCTAGACATGTCTTACAACAACTTTGTGGATCATAAGAGGAAGAATAGAGGACAAGGAAGACATCATGATCATAGGGGAACAGCAGTACAGAGGGACTTACACCAAGCCATCAACAAGGTTACGCTTCCACATTTTGATGGGAGTGATAGTAGTTCAGCTCGAGCCTGGATACAGAAGTTAGATAACTATCTAGCCCTCAAACCTATGGCAGAAGAGGAGGCAATCAAGTTTGCTACACTTCACTTAGATGGGGTAGCACACGAATGGTGGTACCATGGCCTAGTCACCTTGGGTCATCGGTCTATCACTACCTATGATGAGTTCACCAATAGACTCATAGAGAGATTTGAGAAAAAGGATCCAGAAGTGCATTTCAGGGAATTGGCACAGCTTAGGCAATATGGCACAGTTGATGCCTACATAGTTGAGTTTCAGAGACTTCCAGTAATGCTCACGGGAATCACAGAGAGGCGATTGGTGATCCTATTCAGTGAAGGGCTTATGGAACCACTCAAGGGTTGGATTAAAGCCTTTGATCCACCCTCTTTACAAGAGGCAATGAAGAAAGCAAGAAATATGGAGTGGGCTGCTCCTAAAGCCAAATTTCAATCCAAGCCATCATTTCACAAGAAAGATAGAGGAAAAAGACCTTACCATAAGGAGTTCATACAGCATAAAACTCATGTCACAAGGTTGGATCCAGAGACACTTAACGAACTCAAAAGAAAGGGGTTATGTTTCAGGTGTAGAGAAAAATGGTCTCAAGATCATATTTGCCCAAAAGGAGTCAAAATTCATCAAATTGAATACTATTCAGCTGAAGAAAGTAAATCTGATTTTTCAGACCAGCAGTCTGATTTTGATGACAATGAAGTGGAAAGAGCTCCAGAGAGTCCTAAGATGAAAAAGGAAGTGGGGGTACTTTGGCTCAACTTTCAAGCTTTCACAAAAATGAATCCTTCAAAGTTCGAGGGATGATTAAGGGGCAGCGAATAGTTGCTTTGATTGACACTGGAGCAACGCATAACTTCATTGATGAAGTTGTGGTGGCAAAGAAGGGGCTTCAAACGGAAGAATTTGAAGGCTTCAAGGTTATGGTTGCTGATGGGTTTCACATCTCTTGCACCAAGAAGATTTCAAACATGTCTATACAATTGGGCAACTATGAAGTCAAGGATGACTTCTATGTAGTCAACATTGGAGATACGGATGTCGTCCTAGGCATTCAATGGTTGCGTTCGCTTGGAGAGATCTCTCTAAATCTGCAAACCATGGAGCTCAAGTTTCAATCCGATGGAAAGAAGGTAGTGCTAAGAGGAATGTCCAATGGTGGTCCTCGGATTGTGTCATTCAAAAGAATGGCAAGGCTCATTCGGCATGATCAAGTTGAGTGGGCTGCAGAATGTATGATTCTTCCAGCTAGTCCGGTTGAAACAAAGAGAGACTATCCTCCTGATATTTAGTCTATACTCACCAAGAAGAGCAAGGTGTTTGCTGATTTACCTCCTGGGCCACCTCCTGAACGGGGTTCGGAGCATGTCATAGAGCTCAATGAAGGGACTAAGCCAGTCATCACAACACCATATCAGTATCCTAAGAAGCAGAAGGATGAGATTGAGAAAAACATAAAGGAACTCTTGGAGATGGGCTTCATTTGTCCAAGGAAGAGTCCCTTCGCTTCAACAATTGTTCTTGTGAAGAAGAAGGATGGTACCATCCGCATGTGTGTGGATTATCGTGCTTTGAATCAAAGCACAATCAAAAATCGATACCACATTCCAAGGATAGATGAGCTCATTGATGAGCTACATGGGGTCAAGTTCTTTTCAAAGATCGATTTGAGGTCGGGCTACTACCAGATTCGGATGAGAGGGTCTGATGTGGAGAAGACAGCATTTAGATGTCACTATGGTCACTTCGAGTTTTTAGTCATGCCATTTGGGTTGACTAATGCTCCTGCTACCTTCCAATCTTGTATGAACAGAGTTTTTCAGAAGCAGTTAAGGAAGTTTATATTGATCTTTTTTGATGATATCCTTATCTTCAGCAAAACATGGGAAGAACATCTCAAGCACTTAGAGGAAGTACTTAGCATCCTAGAATCAGAAAGTTTGTTTGCCAAAGAATCCAAATGTGAATTTGGAATGAAGGAGCTACTTTACCTTGGTCACATAATCGATGCTGATGGAGTGAAGGTTGACCCTGAAAAGATCAAGGCAATAGTTGATTGGCCACCTCTAGAGAACTTGACTCATTTGAAAGGGTTCTTGGGTCTTTGTGGTTTTTACAGAAGATTTGTGAAGGGCTACTCACAAAATGTTGTTCTTCTTACTAACCTCACAAAAAAGGGGGCTTTTTGTTGGTCAAAAAAGGCTCAAATTACTTTTGATAAGTTCAAGAAGATCATGAGCTCTTGTCCGGTTTTGGCCATACTAGATTTTTCCAAGCCTTTCGAGCTACAGTGTGATGCATCCAGAGAAGGTGTTGGGGCTGTTTTGATGCAAGACAAGCACCCATTGTGTTTGAAAGTAGAAAGTTAAGGGGTGTTGAAAGAACCTACTCAATCTATGACAAGGAAATGCTTGCAATCATGCATGCATTAGCTAAGTTCAGACAGTATTTGGTGGGGAGCAAGTTTGTGATCAAGACTGATCACAATAGTCTCAAGCACTTCATGCATCAGAAAGATTTAAATGAAAGACAACAAAACATATATAGGCAGATTCAGGAAAGGTTTTCTTGGAAGGGGCTGAAAGGGGAAGTCCAACGCTACATCCAGGAGTGTCCCACTTGTCAAATGAACAAAAATGAGCATTCTCTCCCAGCTGGTCTGCTGCAACCTCTTCCCATTCCCAACCAAAAATGGGAAAGCATACCAATGGACTTCATCACTGGGTTGCCCAAGGTCCAAGGCAAAGATTGTATATATGTTGTACTGGATAGATTAACAAAGTTTGCTCACTTTTTTGCCATCACTAGCTCATTTTCAGCAGCTCAAGTTGCAGATTTGTTTTTTCATGAGGTGTTTAGATTGCATGGGTTGCTGAAAAACATTGTGAGTGATAGGGACAGTAAGTTCCTAAGCACCTTTTGGCAAGAAGTCTTCAGGATGAGTGGTACGGTGCTTACTCCAAGCACTAGTTATCACCCTCAAACGGATGGTCAAATAGAGATAGTGAACAAATGGTTGGAAGGCTCTCTTAAAAACTATGTTTCGGAGCAGCAAAGGGCATGGGTGAAATGGCTTCACCTAGGAGAGTATTGCTACAATTCATCCTTTCACATGTCAATAAGGATGTCTCCATTCATGGCTCTCTATGGTTATCGAACTCCTAGCTTTGCTGATTTGGTGTTTGGTGATAGCAAAGCCCCTCAAGCCAAGGATTTGTTACAGCATAGTCAAGATATCTTGAAGTCCTTGAAGAACAACCTTTAGATTGCACAGAATCAGCAGAAGATGTACGTTGATCAGCGGCGTGTTGAGCGCTCTTTTGAGGTTGGAGATATGGTTTATCTTCGACTACAGCCTTACAGACGGTCTACTCTCAAGAAGAGTGGAGCTGAGAAGCTCAAACCTCGTTTCTATGGGCCATTCAAAGTTATCAGAAGGGTTGGAGCAGTAGCTTATGAATTGGAGCTACCATCGAATAGCAAAGTACACAATGTCTTCCACGTGTCTCGCCTCAAGAAGGCACTTGGACATAATGTTGTTGCTTCTTCACAGTTACCACCTTTGGATGAAGAAGGGCAGTTGATTTTGATTCCAGAGGAGATTATGGATTTCAAAGAGCGTTCTTTGAGAAGAAGAACAATCAGAGAATACTTGGTGAAGTGGAAGAACTTGCCTTTGGAGGATGCAACTTGGGAGAATGAGGAGATTTTGCAGTATCCAGACTTGCAATTGCTTGAGGGCAAACAATTTTGGGAAGGGCGGACTGTAATGTCCCCTTCTCAAGCGTGATGAATTCAGTTGACCGTTGGCCTATTCCGGAGACCCGTAGGCTACTCGAAGGGTAAAATTAGGGTTTCCCTTTTTGGAGGTTGTTGTTGCTCGAAATTTGGAAATTGACTTGCGGATTCTTTCTGGGTTTTCAGAGAGCTCCGCAGTGATATGACTTGCAGTGCAATTCGAGCATCTTCTGGAATTTACTATTTTTAGTAAATTCTATTTCTGGCAATGGCCCTGTGGTTTTCAGTGCAATTGGCTCTCTTCTTCAGCCAGTTCAGTTGGTTTGATCATTTTTGGCCTTGGGATGCATTTTGGAGAGATAAGTTCAATTAATTTAAATAATGTTATATTTTAATGTTGACCCCTTGGCCTAGCTTCATCACTTCAAGTTGTTCTAAAGGGTGGTCTTCATGGGTGGACGCCTCATTGAGGTGATTTAATATTTTCTAAGGTCTAAAATCTTGCTTGGAAAAGGGACGCCAACCTTGTTGAGAGAAGTGAATTAAAATAAAGTCAGACGCCATCCAAGGAGGGAAAATGAATAAATTCAAATTTCAAAATTAGGGCGCCTTCTTGATGCTTCTAGAAGATTCCTCTCAAGCTTATAAAATGTGGCCTTTGCTCTTCAAGTAATGTTATGCTGCCGAAATGGTACTGGGATTGCTTCCAGGAATGTATGCCTCCTAGCCTTGGCTCGACTTCTTGCTTGAAAGATAGCAACTAGTGGAGATGTTAGCTTGTTGGTGAGTGGATTTTGTAGTGAGGTTGCTTTGTAGCATTTGTTTGCTTGGTAGTTTTAGTTTCTTGCATTTTATATCAATTCTTGGAGTTGTTGATTCAGTGTAGCTGGAAGTTGTATTTGCTCATATATCAAAAAATAAAAATGTTCTTGTTCTGGGTAGTGATCCATTAAGTTTCTAAGATAGGGGCAACCATTATTGGCAAGTTTCAGATTTTTTAATGAACTGATTTTTCTAGAAGGAAATCGCCCTTCCTAGAGGGCCGTACCTTTCTGTGTTTATCTTGAATTTCGTGCCAAAAAAAGATACATCAGTTTGGGTCAGTTTTATGGTTCATTATGGGGCGCCATCATCTTAGGAACACTATGCATTTAGTCTCATGTGATTTGAGTGAGTTTTGAGTGAGTAGGGAGCATTTTTAGTGGAATATAGAGTTGCTGGTTATGCATTTTAAGTTGCTGGTCTGTCATATCAGATTTAGGAAATTGCATTTTGGTGAAGGGTTGGTGATTAGAAAGTTCATCTAAGCTTTGTGGAGATCATATTCATTATTGCAGCATTGGAGAGCTTCTCATCTTTGTTCTTTGCAGGCAATCTCTATTACATTGTAAGTTGAACAGTAGTACTGTCAGCATTTCTTAATCTATCTCTTCATGCTTTTGTAATACCCACTGAATAAGTGGAAGAGGCTGGCTTGCCGCCTATTTACGTTTTGAATTGCATTGTAGTTCTTAGCATCTCCGCCATATGGTAGCTCCATTCCCACTCTAGGTTGGAAAGCACATTTTTGGCGTCGAGTTTACTTTCAGCAATTGTAGTTGGTAGGGATCCTCTAACCATATGTTTGTCCGCCTTGGACACATTCTTGGTTAGAGTTACTCTTTCAGCATGCATTGAGATCCTCTGACCATATGCTCACACCTTGCCCCACTCGGGATCCTGGTGTACATTCTTGGTTAGAGTTGTATTCTGCATTGTTTTGGTTTAAGTGTTAACCCTAACGAATGTGTGTTGCATTGCTTATTGTAATCAAAAATTGAAAAAATTGGTTCGGAATATTTCAGGATTCATAATTTAGACCCTAACTTATGTAGTAAATTCATGTAGACCTACTTTGTAGACTAGTAGGTTGGCACAAAATAGCCATCCAAGGTTTGGGCACTCACACATATATATGGAGGTTGTTCCCTATCTATCATTCATTCATTATTCAAGTGCTAGAGTGATAGTTGATACACTGTTTGTACATTGTACCATCCACATCTTGTGTCTCACTCTACAATTGCATGTTGATGTGTATAAAGTGAATGTAATGGAATGTTACTAGTAGCTTATATGTCACATCTAATCACAATAGCCTTGGAGGGGACTACGTAAATCTTGACCATAAAAAGGAACCCATTTTGACAAGGATGTAATGTCCCTGGCAAGATTGTTAGCTAAAATCCATTAAAAACTTTTACAATCATTCAAATCCTAGTTCTTATTGATCACCACGTTCCTGATGTGGGCAAGGTGAGAGACTCCAGAGACTAGAATAAAGACAATGAAATTAACCAATAAGATATTATCGACTAGCCGACCAAATTACATTGATATCAAATTCATAGAATTGATCAACGCCAAAATGGCAGATGGTGATATGCAAGTTCCGATCATGCAAAACTAGTAGATAACAAGTGGATATGTGTCAATGCCAAAATGGCAAACTATATCATCAATTTTGATACATGCCAAGTTGGCAATTAATGTACTAAAAATAAAGAGGATCCGGAGGATAAACCAACCAAGATCTTTTTACAATGATAATCAAACTACTGACAATAAACCATCCAAAAGTTACAATATTGTATGGAAAGCAATTATTTCACTTCAATAACCAAATCCAAGTATTATGTCAAACAATTTTCCATCATTATACAAGAAGACATTTCTTCAACACTTTTAGGTTATTTAGTAATTCCCCTTGGTCACCACATTGTTTTAATTGATCTTAGCATAGGCACTTTTTTTTAGATTGCCATTTCAAGTATTGCTCCCCTTCCACTTCTTATAGTAGGATATGGATCAAATAATAAATATTATTTTTCAAGTGCTCTCCAAGCTGCTACTCAAGCTATTAATTATGAAATACCTTAGCTTTGTGTGTGTTATCTAGATTTCTATGTGTGATTAATTGGAATGAGATTTATTTTCCCTCTTTTAAGTTTTTAGTATAAATAAAATGAGGAAAACACAAAAGTGAATGGGATGAATACTCATCTTTCATTCCAATCAAAAAATTAGATAGTCATATGGGTGAAATCAAACAGTTTATAAATCTTGCAGTATGATGATTAGGTCCCATTCCACGTGTACAAGAGTGAGAGCATGCACAATCAGTGAAAATTGTGTACCCTAGTTCGTAAATTAGTCATTGGGTCCCAACAACGAGGAGACAAAGGAAAAAAGTATCAAGTTATTATCATATATACCAAAAATGAAGCAAACATAGATGGTGAGAAACACCAAGATATAAAAAAGATTAGTGAAACTGATATCTAGACCAGAGATGTTACAATAAATTGGATTGGGAAATCCAATGGCAAAAAGGAGATTCATTAGCTCACTATTTGCTTCAAATTGGGGAAATGAAAGAATCTATAAAAATAATTAGATAGGCCCTAGAAGTAATTATAGAAGGTCCCTATGAAATTTAGAGGTCCAACGTTTAAAGAAGGGAAAGGATTCGCAATGGAACAATTTTGAATCACAATTTATTAGTAGGAAACCTTCCCCTACTTTTGAATTATCAAAACAAGAACATTACATGAGTAGAAGATCCCACAGGGGAATTAAGAATTTATTTAATAGGAGATTATATTTTTCCCTGGAGATGGAAAATACAACCAACTGATTTTTATTAATTTGCAAGTTCATCCTCAACTAGTTAAAAAGATGACATTGGTCGATATCATGACAATTTTGGGTAGTATAGATATCATTATGAGAGAAGTTGATCATTAAAATGGTGATTTATATAGCAAATCTTGAAGAACAAGCTATCAATTTATTTTCTCAATTGGGATTCCCAAAAGAAATTTCTAGTCTTATATGGATTCTAATTGACATAATTATCTGTCTATTAGAAATCATGATAGGATTAATAGTTATTGTATGGCTTGAAAGAAAATATCTGTGGGAATACAACTACATAATGGACCTGAATATGCCAGTCCTTTGGGAATTATTCAAGCTTTCACAGGTGGAATCAAACTACTACTAAAAGTGGATATTCTTCCATCTAGGGAAGATATTCGGTTATTTAGTATTGGACCAGATCTTAGGTGCTCACTTTTTCAGGATGTATGATAGGAGAAAACAAATCACTCCAAGAAATTTATCCTCTGAATCTGCTGTATATACCAAAGCATACATGGTGTGACTGGTATAGAGATCCCACAAATCCCTGATATAAACCGAGCATAATAATATTACTGCAGAAACGGATCAAAAAAATATATATATATTACTGCAGAAACCTGATTCTGTAGCATTCAGCAAACCCAAAAATGTTTAATATTAAACTGCAGAAAAGAAATCAGACATCCAAATAGTACATCAGCCTCAAATAGCAATATTACTACAAAACTAGAACTTGCACCAAAAGAAGCTACAATGGTTAACACCGATTGTAATTTATATCAAATGCCCTATGAATTTTAAAGTAGTTGGTTTAACAGAGAAGCCTAATATTTTATAGGAAGACTTAAGTTCTAGTTGCAAGTAATTTCTAAAAATTTAACACATCAAAAGTTTATTGACTTGCTAATCTAAGACAAAGTCTCAAAACTAAATATTGTGATCGGGAGTATGATCTTTTCTTTGCTCCACTCATAGGGTTTTGTTGTTTTATTGACCGAGTGGCTTTGTAGAGCTAAGTTTCTAACTATGAATTGAGGTGTTTATCAAGTGTTGCATAGCAAATAATCCAATCTCAATTTATATTCCAGAACAAGAGACACTAGTTTCCCACAATAGGAGAGAGGAATTACAGGGAGAAATAAGTTTTAACATAGACATTAAATACATAGCAGCAAAAATCATTTGGAGAAAAAATCGGGAAAAAATCAGATTTGAAAAAAAACGTAAAATATTGTAGAAAAAGAGACAAAATCTACTCTGTTTTGAAATTTAAGGTCATTTCCATAGCATAGAGATATAAAGAGCAAATAAAATACAGATTTTAACCCATGAATTGTAGAAAATAGATTTTTGTTTTTTATATTCATATCCCTGGTTTGGTATGGCTGTACCATAGATGAAAAACTTGCCGAAAACTCAGCGAGTTTTTTGGTTGGCTGAGTTTTTGGGCCATTTACTCAACAAAAAATAACCCGCGGCTGGAATAAAGGCAATTTCGATTCATTTTTTGCTCAACAAAATGATGTGTTCCATGAAGGTTTGTGTGGCTTTGATGGTCTTAATTTGGGTTTTTTGTTAATGCAAAATGAGGGACACAATGAAGGTTTGTGTGCTTTTGGAGGTCTTAATTTGGGCTTGGAGGTGGGGGCTCCGCCCCTCGAACCCGCCCTATATCGCGACAGGGAACGCATCAAGGACGTTGCCCCCAAACCCCACTAGGGGCATTGCCCCCAGACCTCCACAAGGGGCGCTACCCCTCGACCCCGTTGGGGGCGTTGCCCCCAAGATCCCCACGAGGGCACTGCCCCTCAACCCCATTGGGGGCATTGCCCTCAAAATCCCATTGAATTCATTTGATTTTCTAGGTACTCTCCAAGTCCAAGTTTCCAAGTTTGCCTACAAGTCTTCATCTATAATATCATCTAGTTCTACCTCTCCCCTAGTTTTCACTAGACATGGGAAAGAGGAAGATGTAAATTTGTAAAATATATTAAAGTAGTATTTACTTTCAGTTTTACAAAAACAATTTGCTATTTTCATTTTGTTTCAGACTATCAACATCAGCACATTCCACATGAGGATGTCATTTTGTACCCGATTTGCTTTCAAATCAATCGAATACAACTAGACTCAGCTTGTTTCTTTTATGTACTCATTTATTGACTCATTGGATGCATCTTATCATTGAATTTTGCAAAAAAAATGCGTTTTTAATGAAATTTAAACAATTTTTTAAGTTGTCGAGTTTTTTCCCGAGTTTTCGCCAAGTTTTTGGCGAGTCAAGTTTTTTGGGCTTGGCGAGTTTTTCAATTTGGCTGAGTTTTTCAACTATGGGCTGTAAAGTATATATAAAATAAATAAATTAAAAAAAATAAAAATTTAAATAAACTTGAAATACTGAAATTTAAAAATTAAAATCTAATCTAAAAAGTGAATGTATTTAGTATTAATAATAGTTTAACTCTAATTGGGGTTCACCCCAAAGTGTGACGGTAAAGTCATAGGCCCTGTTGATAGGGCGTCACAGTTTCGACTCACACCAACTCCTATCACATGAAGGATGAAAAGAAGAATGGCTCGATTTACAAGGTGTTGGTTAGAGTACGTGCGCTTGCCAAGGTTGTTGACAGAGACATCGTTCATGGTTCTCCGCCAACTTCAAGGTGACCAGGTGCAATGGTTCAATTGCCGCATGAATCAGAAGCTAGGAACTACGACGCTGACGTGGAGAAATAGGTGTGAGATTGTTGTGGCAGCTAGGAAACATAAGGGGGTCCGTCGCGGGAGTCATAAGGGTGAATACTATCGATACTTGGAGTGATAAGTAGTTGGTATCGACGATGAGGGTGGTGCTCGCGTAGGGAGATATAAGGAGGATGTGTTTACCACTATTCGAAGGGATAAGGAGCTTAGGGAGACATAAGGAGGGGAGGCATAAGGAGCGAGTAAGGTTTTGACTAGTGTTAATACCAGACAATCATGGGGATGAGGTCCCCCATAAATTGTGGCCTCACTAGTTCAAAGCTCCAATCAAAAGTGTTTACCAACCAAAAAAAAATAGTTTAACTCTAACTTATGTATTAAAAAAATTAACTTTAAACTAAAAAAAAAATTAAATATTATTACATGATTTTAATTTAAAAACTAATTAACATTAAACTTAATAAAAGTTTAACTTGAAACTTAAAATAAAGTTTTGAATATTGTTACATGATTTTAATTTAAAAACCAATTAACATTAAAAGATTAAAAATTAAACCTAAAGCTAGAATATAAAAACAAAAACAAAAGAAAACATAAACATTTGTCACTGCCATTGTTTCCATTGTGAAAATCGCGTAAGGATAGAGTGGCATGAAAAAAACCTGTTTCACGTCCCTCATATACCTGCGGCCAAAGACACTCCACTCAACGTTTTTTCTCCTCGTTGCAAGTCGCAAGCGGCTTTGAGGTCTCAAACAATACTACTAAAAAATGTGTTTTCTAGGGTTTTGTTTTTGGTGGGGCTTTTTCACGATTTTTAGCCAGTTTTTAGTAAATTTAAATGCGAAAGAAATTGTGATTTCAACAATTTTATTGACGGTCTACTGACCTTAAAAAATCAGGGAACCTTGCAAAGTTTTTAAAAATCGCAATTTTCATGTTTTTTTTGCAATTTATGCTTCTATGATTAAAACAATATCATTCAAGGGAACTGGCCCTGGCTCAATTGGCTAAAGCATCTTGTTGCAAGCAAGAGGTCACAAGGTCAAGTCTACCCCCCATCCCCGTGGTACCAGAGGGCGTGTCGCGCCAGCGTTACCAATCACGTGAAAAAAATTTACTAAGCACACTACAGTTTATAGGGGGGACTACCCGATTCCTGCAATCTAAAACAAAAACATCTCATTCAATATTCGTAAAGAACTCTAAAATTAAGAATGAAATTAATATAGATGAGAAGCAAATTAATATAGGTAACATCAATGAAAATATTGATAGAGATAGAAGCAAAGATCATTGATGCCTAGTGCAACAAAAAGTGTTGACCATAGTGGAGAAGAAATACAAGATAAAGAATGTGAGCCATAATGATTACCCCCCTCCCAACACAAGGATATAAAAACAAAGAGAGAGTGCAAGAAAGCTAAGCAATGTGTGGTGGGAGCTACTAGATTCGAATAACTAGCAAGGCATGCTAGAGACCATGGAACATCTCCTCCACAATCAGTACACAAAATTAAAATAGCTAGTCCAACCATGCTACGATGCCTTTGAGGTCATGGCAAAGGATGAGTAGAAAATAATATGACTTTAACTAATTCTCTTCTTGGTTTTCTTTGTCAATTGATGGCAAATAGAATGAATTAATTTTACTATTGATCTAAAAATGAATAACTTTCTTAAAGATGATCTTAAAAATTTTATTTACCTTTACTAATTCACTAAAAGATGCAAACCCAAAGATCATCTTCTTACTAATTTAAAAGTTGTGTACAATATATCCACAAGAAGTAATAGGTACAACAATTATGTAGAAGTAAAGCCATGTATACACACTAAGGGAGTTATCTCTATAAAAATCAGATTAGGAAGGAAAATAGAATATTGATGAGAGGAGTGTGGATGGCACCAAAAAGTAGTGAAGTGGGATAGGAGGCACTCTTAAATATATCTATTTAAAAAATGTCATGTTAATTTGAAGCTATTTTATTTACTTAGAGCTATTTTATTTCATTTAAGAATTATTTTATTTACTTAGAGTTATTTACTACATGGAAACATTTGTTTTTATTTTTATTGTAGAATTATTTTATTTTATTGCATTGCTTACTTTGTTTTATTTAAAGAGCTAAATATTAATTTTTAAAAGACCACCAAATGATTGTTTTGTTTTATTTTTACTTTCAAAAATATAATAAAAACTAAATAAATCACAAGTATAAATGCTTATTCCCCAAAAAAATTTAATTGTTTCCATTAGATATGCAAATGACTTAAAATCTTAAATATTTCCAATGACAAAGCTTCTTTAACCAACCACACTTATAAAGCAACCCACTCAAAAGTAAATGGGTTTTAAAATCCTATAATTACTTAAAACTCGACACTAAATGATATCAAAAGCACACATGATGTACTCACACCACCATCCACTTTTTGCTTTTGGTGTACCTACAAAGCAAGGATTAAAATAAAAATTAAAACATTCTAAAGTGAACTTTCCTTAAATTTTGAGATGTTCTCCTTGATCTGTTTCTACAACATTTTAATTATTTTTAACCTTGCACTAAAAAAAAATAGCACTAAAAAAGAAAATCTGAAAATTGTGAGCTAATTGTAAGCTTTTGTATTTAATCCTATTAATTTTTAAAAAAAAATGCATTCAATATCTCTATCTATTGAAGGTAAAAATGGCTTTTGACAATTGGGCGTTTTGAGATCAAAGAAGGAATAAATATAATTTGAGTTAACGCGAACTTCAAAGCCAGCTTTATTTCGCCTAAATTTCTAAAATGTTGTCAAATTTTTAGAGAGAGAATTCTTCATTGCACTTATAGAAACCTAATACTTTAAGGATAGACCTACCAAACAAAATCATGTCTAGAATTGCTTCTAAAATGATGTTGAATCATTGCAAATTGATGCAAAAGCAGAGATGCTAGCTCTATTTGTCTATGGAGAATGACCTCTCAACTGTAGCACCCATGTTTTTGTTTAAGTAACAAAGACACATGGTCTCAAAAAAGAATGCAATTAATATCAAAAGCTTATTGGTACCTAATTGTACAATTGAGTCCTAACCAAGTAACCAACCATGTGAGAGGATATACCCTGGGAAACCCAGTTGTTTATCACTTATTCAACACAATCTTTTTAAAAAATTGTCATTTTGTGTCATACCAATCCCTTGCCTTGTGACCACCATGGGTAGGTTCTCCCTTCCATTCAAAGTTACTAATTTATTACAAGATGTATATCTATTTTTGCTTCAGCTTTAAAGAAACTCAATTTAGGAAACTCCCCTTTTAAAATTCAGCCTTTTTCAGCTCCCTTTCTCCATCCACTCAATTTTGCCCATTGAACTAGCTATTCTCACAACATCTTCTAACCAATTGAAACGGGCCTTGCCATTGCTCTTCTAGCTCTTGTACACTCCCTTGAGCTGATCTCGGGTTCATACAGAGTAAGAGTTTCGCTTCCACTTGATCTAGTGGATGGCATGCCACATCCACAACTCTAATTATTCATCTAATATAGCTTTGATACCACCTGATCCATAAAACAATAAAACTATGATAGTTCTACAAACACATAGTCTCTACTACCATTGAATATCAATTCAATATGACCATTACAACAATACAAACATACTCATACCTGGTCTCCAACAAGGAATTAGCATGAACAGAGGCCAAATAAACACAAAAGAGGAACAAACACCAAAAGCAGTTGGAGAAAATCTCAAGACAAGTTAAAGACTAGGAAGAGTATGCAAAAGCATCTCATCTCAATATATAAGATGTTTGCTATAGATATTACATCACCACATTAGTTAACTGAGACTTATACAACATATTTAAGCCTCTTCACACCTGCTCCACCTCTTAAAATTGTAAAAACCTTAATCTTCCAAATGTAATTCTCTTGACACACATGAAAACAAATTTTGTCAAGGAACAAAGCCCTTACAACCATACAATTACACAAGTTATAGACCTTGTCTACCCTTCCATGATGATTAGGAAGTGAAAAAGACATCCAATGAATCAATTCAACTTCTACTCTTTGCTTGTGACAAGACGAGTTCACTAGTTCTGCCAATATTTTGTTCATCACTTCACTAGTCCATCAAGGAATATAGACGTTTGCCACTAGGGTTAGTTTTTCAATTAGCCTAGCATATTCAACCTAAACCAAAGTGCACAAAGATGTGTTAGACCATCCCATACACTCTCAAATCCACTTTTCCAGCTGTCATGCATCATGTATCGCCAATTTTGGCAAGGAAAGTTCTCAATAGTGTAAGTTTTGAGAAGTGAACTTCAACTAACTCCACCAATATAGTGTACTTGACCCGATTTCTAGATCATTGTCCAACCTCTCCATGAGTGTCTCCATCAAGCTCTTCATGGACTCCATAAGGCTTGCAATGTTAGCCTCCATCTTATGTAATCTTCGGCATCAAATTCTTTATCTCTTGCCATGCTTCTCAACTCACTTCTTCACCTACAAGATTTGATCTCTCTTTGGAACATTAATATTTTCTCTTGACTTGACCTTGTTGTGGGCATGAACCTACAAAACACTGACAAACAAACCACTCCCAAAGGAATGAATTTGCTTTGATACCACTTGATCCATAAAGAAAAAGGATATTCCTTAACTGGCTTGTTAACAAGAGATATTAATTCTTAGTCTACGAGAGAACACGGCTGAAATGATTTAGCAAGAAATGAGCAAGGAAGTGGGAAAAAAATAGAGAACACCACCATAAGAAGAAAGGTTTACCATGGAGAAAACCCTTGCAGGTAAAAACTCCACCAAATGTGAGTATAGCCCTTAGGCTTACTAACAGAGCCTCCCAACAACAGAGACAACTCCCTATGACCTCCACAATCTCTCAAAATTACTTTCCTGCTTATAGTGCAGCAGTCACAAGTAACTGAGAATTCACTATTCAAACTCAACTTATAGCTCTCTAAGAGAATCAACAGCAAGAACTGCATATACGCATCTCGAAGGGACTACAAATAGTTTTCCAATTTATTAGGGAGCTGAAAAGTCTCAAAAACAACACCAAGAAGAGGAAAATTTGAGAACTGAAACATCACTAAATGCACACAACCTGTTGTGACAAATTTGCTGCCTCCACCAAGGAGACATTTGCATATTTGTCGCAGTCTAGGCAAGTTTGCCACAGTATATGATGCATTCACCTAGGCAGTTATGCTTTTGTCACCTGCTAAAACTGGCGACTCTGCCCAAATGGGCAAAATACTCCAGTTTGAATATCTCTCACACACTGAAGCCTACACATGGATGTCCCACTCTACCCTAAACATTCTCCAGCATTAAAGAAGTTATCCTAATTCCGAAAACATGCCCTGAAGTACAAAATCCAGAACCCTTTTCAGATCAATGACCTCCTTGGAAGTCCAAGTGCTTCACCCCTATAAGCATCATCTATATGCAATTACCACTAAATGAACCATTCATGGCCATGAGAGATGGGTTCTTGTAAACCGCTATTCATGAAATTTAGATTTATGAAGATTGACTTGAAACCACGTGGTTGAATCCCAAAAAATCATCACACAATGACTGTTTTTTCTATGTAGTCACTGAATGACTTGTTTGTTCTTGTTACTTCTAAAATTGATAATGCCAAAGCATATTGGGTATATTCAGCACACTCAATGTTGATTTTCTCTTAGCCTCTAGGTTTTAGTTTTAAATTTCAAGTAAAATCTACCAAGGATATTTTTCCAGCACCAAATAAGTGAACCCACATTTGTGTTACCTATGAAATGTAGATAGATGTGATCAGAAAAGAGGCATATAGAAATATGAAAAATCAGAAACATTATCTCTAGAGAACTTGAAGCCCAGGAAGCAGAGCATTACTAATGAGAGCAGATTGAAAATCTCCTAAAATTAGAGGCTTTTTCATTGTTTGGTTTCAGTAACCTCATAGTTTCTAAATTTCTACAAATATTTAATGTTAATAAATAAGCAATATAGTCATAATAGGGAGAAATGAGAGTCTGAGATAAAATTATAAATATATACCAGACGATACTTTGGAGCACGAGATGGAATTTTCAAGTATGCCATGTTTTGAGCTCTGTAATCCCACAGAAATGATGTATGGTGAAGCCACCGACCTTTTGTTATAGATTGTGCATTACCACCAAACTTGCGATCCCCAAAAGCATAGTCTGAGGATATTCAAAAGTAAGCCTTCAGGATTTAAGTAATATTGAGCATAAATACCAACATATTATATGCCAATATAAAACAAAAAGATGCGCTCTATGCTGTTTTATAGACCTTTCACAATTATTTCAACCAGGAAAGGGGCAAATACAATACAGATTTTAGAAATTAAAAGCAAAAGCATAGAATTGCAGCTTGCTCACAATATGTTAAGAGGCTGCATGTTCTTCTAACACCCAAAGGTATATTATATAGCATTTGTGCTTATGGAATACAAGGATAGTGAAGTGGTGCAGATGTATTAATTCAGACTGCAGAAACAAAATACTATCCATGGGAATATTATGAAGAAAGAACATTCAAACAAAGAAACCAGCTCATTGTATCCTTAAATTCAGTTGGCTTACTTTTTGCAACAAGTGTATGCAGTAAGTGTATTTTGATTTTACAATGATCATTCTTGTAAACAAGCCAAAAGAATCAAAATTTCCAGAACTCAGAAAGGGCAGAACAGAAAATTCCTGCCTAGAGCAGACAAAATAAGAGATAAACACCACGTTAAATTATACTTAGGGCAGCCCAATGAGGTGCTTTGCTTGGACAGATATTTTTAAAAAATTAAAAGCTTTACAAACTTGGGGCAATAGCTAGATAACTAGTGGCATCCTTCTCCTATTATATAATCTTTGTATTACTGATAGCAAATTCTATATCACTATAAATACTCTTGTATGACATCTTAGAAGCCAAAAATGCAAAAAACAATATCTAGCTACCCAGAGCAGAATTATGGGGTTCTCAATATAAAAGGCATGAAACTAAAACAAAGAATTATTCCACAGTAAATAAGATAAAAACATGAACAGTGCAACAGTTGAGGAAAAGATGGGAGCGTAAAATTTATAATCACATTGCTTTCAACATGGACAACAATAAAAACCATAGACAAAAGCAGTTGAAAAACAGATACATTACTCAAACTATGACTCATGGCATGGTTGAAAGTCAAATCAACAGCTATCAACCACTCAGATGGGTCAGTGTGCACAAACACAATATGGAAATGAAAATTCAGTCACAGAAAAATTTTGTTTGTTATTGATTTTGCAAAAACATCTATACAAAAAACTAGCTGAGATAAAACAGACTCTTGAATTTGATAGGTTACTCACAACTTCATTACATCAGTTGTTTGGCAAAATACATCACCAAACCACACTTCTACCATCTACTCAAACTCAAAATACAAAAAAACCATACACCTATCCTGACTTCTAGACTTTCTGTCTGTCTTTCTTGCAAGCTGCACTCACTCACTTGCAAACTTTCCTTACTTTGTCAGCTTTATACTTACATATTCCAAAAGCCTGTATCTCTCATTTTGATTGACTAGTTATTTTCATGGTTCTTTTTTGTTACTCAAGTGAAGAATATCTGAAGCAGAAGAATAACTTCAGGTAATGAATAAGCCAAAATGATTCACCTTTCAGCAATTACAAGATCGCAAACATTGAGCTAAAACACAAGTTATACAACTACAGGTGGATAAACTAAGCTACATGTTCAATTGGATCCATATAGGCTTATGTGTCCAAGATTTGACATGTGGCATGCAGTATGTCCCTGCTGCCAGAAATTAACTTGCCAAAGTATGAATAAAAGTCTCCTTCACCATGGTATGTGTCAATCTTCTCATGCTCAGGCTCTCAAAATGATCAGCTTCAACATGGTGTCACTGGCAACATGGAGAGACCATTAATCAGCTTCAACATGGTGTCATTGGCAACATGAAGAGACCATTAATCAGCTTCAACATGGTGTCATAGGCAAGAGACTCCAAAATCATGTAAAACATGGTAACAAGTTAAGAATTATGACCCCAACAAGTAGGAATACCAAAGTTATTTCAAAGTTTTTCAGTTTTCTAATAAGTTTGTCCTTATCCGACTATCCATTTCAACTTCCAAGAAGAACATAGTTCACTAACAAGTGTATTGTCCAGCTATTTGATTATTTTGTCTAACTCGTTGGTTCTCATTTTGTTCAGCTATTTAATTGTTGTCCATCTTGTTTAGTTTGAGTTTGTCCAATTGCTGCTTATAATACATTAAGTTCCTCAACTTGTGTATTATCCCCTGAATTCCAAATTTAATTCAGATCAACAAATCATGTGATGTGTTATGATAGCATAACGTGATTAATACATAACAATGTAATATGATACATAACCAACAAATAGTTATATGTACCAATTTGGAGAATGAGATCCTGCTTGGCAAAGCCCACAATTATTAGAGTAGTTGCCCATAACACTCATTCCTATAAAGCTAGAATTTTTTGTGAAATGATATTCCATTTTTTTACCTGAATCTAAAGAGGGAGATCCTATTAAGAGGATGCCCTGGGCATGGACCCAAACCTCCATGGCCTACAACCCTGAGGTTTTATATAACTCAATTTGCCAATGACAGTCTGTAAATTTGTGTTCTTCTATGTTTGCTTCTGATGTTATGTCTTTGGCATTGGAAAATGAGACACTGAGCGTGCATTGTCCCCTAAGCCCTCAATGTTAAGTTTTTCCTCTAAAAGAGGTATGGTACTGTTGGAAGGCTTCCATAATCTCTTAGAAGTTACTGCACATAGAATGGGCCACAAAGTGCCCTAGACAACTCAAGAAACAAGATTTGGGAGAGAACACAAGCATTTATGGCTTGCAATTGGACTTGTGCTGATGCTATGTAACACCAATAGCTAATAGATTGAATGGTACATAACTGAAAACACACAGAAAATCTAACCCAGAATTCTCTAACATAGAATAATTTCCAGCAACAGATGTATATTTATTTTTTTGTTTTTCAGCAAGCTTTTTGGCCATATACATGCATTCAAATTGAACCTACTAATCTAATAGACTTACTGGGCACACTCAACATACAGAACTGACCACCTTTGATAATCCTGAGTATGCTGCAGTCTGCAAGTCTGAATTCATTGATGATCCTGACAGCCCTCTGTACAAATCTGCTGTCACACTGTACCACGTGCTACTCTTGAGTTTTTCCATCCCCCAGATGGTCAAGTTCATGCCTGTAGAGTCTCGTCCCAAAGCACTCAGTTGCTACAGCAATGTCACTTTCCTGGAAATGAGAGTGGAATGTTTAAAATTTCACAAGAGTTCTTCCAATTTTTCCCTCAACACTTCTTATACTTCCAGCACCTAGTGACCCCAATCATAGGTAATCAATCCCCCAATTAGTGGCACTGAACCAACAAATCACTCCCTCAATCATTGGTAGTTAACTGATGAAGACAGCCCTCAAACACTGGTGTTAACTGATGATACAAACATAAAACCCAGCCACTTCCACTGACAGACTCATCACTGCTCAACTGGAAGAAGCACAAATACAGCCACTTCCTAACTGACGATTCAGTTGCCTTATTCTAAACACATAAAGTCCTAACTGAAAACGGAAAGTAACCACAAACTTATCTAATTGCTACTTCTATTCTGTCGTACCACTCGCACAGCTACTGATTAGAAAAGGGGGGATGACATAGATGTAAATGCCAATAGTTCTAGAACTAAAAATTCAAAAAGAAACTTGCAATATCAAGACAACTGGCATGGCAAAGAAGAGATACGAATAAAGTATAACAATGAAACATAAGTGGACATGATGAATCATAAAACATTGATAGTACTGCAATCTCTTAAAGCAACGACCCATATTGTTACAAACAGGGAAAAACCAATTAGCACAATAGATGATCAAAGAATGCCATTTAGCAATGACATAGACTGCTTGACATGGCAATTGAGTGACACCTAGTGTGTTGATCTGATCTTAAAGAAGACACATGGCTACAGGAGGATTCCACACATTCTTCAAATTTGACAAATGTGTTTTAAGTTTTAACATTTTTTAGACTATAAGAGATATCAAGTTTCCACAATCCATAATCATGAGTCAATTTTGCTTCTGGTTTTGATTGTGTTTGCGTTTGATGACAGTAAACGCAAACACAATCAAAACCAGAAGCAAAATTGACTCATTTTTTAGACCATTTTGATTGCTCAGGAAATCCATTCTCTGTGTACTTTTGTTCTAGTGGAAGCATTTACTAGCATCTTCCCCTGAAAATGATGTGGAATGGGAAAAAATATGCTTTTAAAAATGTGCCCAAAACAGGCAGAAAACAGCTTCCAGAGATCTGTTGATTAAACATAAAACCTAAGTTACTGGTATGCCCATATATGGCCTCGGGTACGATATGGGTACAAGAAACGGTACGGAAGCGGTTCAAAAACGTCCAAGATACGATTTTCTGCCTGTGGAAACGACCAGGAAACGAAAGTGTGACTGTGGGTACGAAATTTTGTTTCTGGTTCGAACCCGGACAGAATCCACGTCAACTTTTTGGATATTATCTGATTTTTTCCCTTCAAAGGCTGTAAATTGTGATTTTTTTTCTCATTTCAACTTTGCTCACATTTTTCTCCAACAAAACAGATTGAGTGCAGATTCTGATGTTCTCAGTGGAAGTAAGGCGTGAACTATGCCAGTATCCTTGCACATCTCTTCGGATTCCGGAAAGATGTTCTGATGGTGGTACATAGAATGTTCTAAGCACCATAGAAACCAGATCTCTGTTGTAAGTGATGGTTTAGGATATTAAGATGGCATTGTGTTTGGTCTTCATGAGAAACAGGTTGCCTTGCTATTTCTCCTTTCTACTGATTCACAACATTGAACCATAGCATGAGGATTGCATAAAAATGTACTGGCTTTACATCAGATTGGGAGTATGAAGGCCCTTTTATTGTATTATTAAATTGACTATGAAAGTGGTGGTGTGTTTTTGCTATGTTATTTGACTACTAATATGGTGGTGTATTTTGAACTTAATTACTACTGCAAATATGTATATATTTCTGATTTTTATATGTTTTTGTATTAACGTACCCAAACCCCAAAAAAAATTTTGATTGAATCCGCATACCAGAATCTCGTACACGTACCCGAACCCAAAAACAAGCCGGTAACTTAGCATAAAACCAAACGATAACCATATGAACGTAACAGTTGCAACTGTACTCTAGCATTTATGCTTTGGGAGTCTGGCGTGGCTATTAGAACCCAGGGGGGATAGGCCAAAACTTAAAGTTAAAATTTGCAAATCTTATAATTTCCGAACCATCCATAACATAAATAAATAACAGCATAAGGTAAAAGAAAATTAGGAGTATTTAGGGACAGATAAACAAAAAACACATTACAATGAAGAATTTCACAGGAGGCCATTTGCCAAAGCTCGTTAAGATAAACTGACTAGAAGCTTTTGTCCAGCAGGTTATCCAGAAAAAAATGGAAAATAATACAGGCAAGGTGTGTTTAAGGAAACATTCAGAATCCTAAATTCAAGAGGACCCCATCAAAATTTAATTTGTAGCACGCAGAGAGCCATTATGCCAGTCCATGATAGTCACATGCACCCATAACTGCCCTAAACAAAAATATTTCCCATTCGGCAGCCCGGGTAGAGGGTTTCCAAGAACAAGATTTTAGGATTTTCGGATATTCATGATACAGTAGCCCCATCTATGCAAAAATGTCTCAAACAGAAGAAAAAAAATTCTAAACTGAGATCTAAGATTTTCTAGTTCAAAAACCACTACGTATGTCTAGGGTTTCCCAATGCAATACCGTGCTCTCGTAGCCGGAAATCCGGGATGCCTCTAAAGACAGGGGCATAAAACTGCTCCGTCCACGCCATGATGGGGCGAGGATAAAGCTGCAGGTTGGGAACAGCACCCTGATTGCAAATTAATGTCACAAAAACTGTATCGCCGTCGACGATGACAGTGCCTCCACCGCTAAAGCGCTTAATTACAGGAATCCGGTCGCGCAAAACGGGCTCCACTTCAACCAATTGCTCTGGTTTCCTGCATTGCTCAATTTTTAACTTCAGTATGAAAATTATTCAATATAGCAAAAGATCAAAAGATGGAAGTACCCTGAAATGCCCATGACGATGGCGGGAGCATCGGTGCCATCATTTATAATGCACCAGTTGTGCGAAGTGGTGCGAAGTAATCTTTCCTCCAGCTGAAGTTGCTGCAATATAGGCACCCCTTTCACTCTAATGAGGCGTATAAGAGGCAACATTGTTAACCCTATCTGGCCCAAATATATGTTTTTGCTTAACTTTAATAGCTGAGCTGCATGAATGAGAAATTATTGAACATATTATTTTGAACGCCAGATGTCTCTGCACTCGAGTATTTCGACCCAGCCGCACTTACTGCGGCTCCTACTGATAGTTCTCCTATTTGAAGTAAAACGAGATGTAGTTGAGCCATGAATTTTCTTAGAAGAATATATTGAAAGACTGAGCAATGGCCATTCAGGTCTTTCTCCAGTTACTGAGAAAGACTAGGTATTCGCATGAAGTTTCCAGTGGAAATACTCACTGATAGGACTCGATTCAAATGAATTGCAGTCAAGCGGGCAAAGAAATTGTCGCACTTCCTGTTCTTGTCCGTCTTTTTCACTGTAAATTTGAATCGATGTGTTCTTTGGTCAGTTTATTATTTTTAGCAGTGTGTTTGTTTTTATTTTTTCGGCGGGCGGGCGGTAATTATAATTAAATAGTCTAACTAAATAGATTTTCTCTGATAATTAAATAGTCTAACTAAATAGATGTATTTGATGAATAGACTCTCATAATTGTGGTTAATTAACGTTGATAAAATTAGAAAAAAATTTATTGTGGTCAATTACTTTGAAAGAAAAGAATTCTTCATAGTGGTCGCTAATTACTTTTAAAGAAAAACAATTTTAATTATTATTTTATGAGCAAGTATTGATGAAACACTTTATAATTGTAATTAATTAACATTGATAAAATTAGAAGAAAAAAATATTTCGAAAGTTATTTTTTATATTTGTCATTAATTGTTTTTAAAGAAAAATAATAATTTTAATTATTATTTTATGAAAAGTGTTTATTTTACTATTAATAAAAAATAATATTACACATATTTAAAAACAATAAGTAGGTGGAAGTAGTTATATTGTGAAGTTTAATTGGAGCTAAGTCTAAAGTAAAAAAAGAGACAAAGTTTCTAAGCAACGAGAGTTACACCATTAGGGGGTGGAGGGGGATCTTTGTAATTCAATTTTTCTCATACATCAATATGGTTTGGGTCGTCCAAGATAGGCTCCCAACCAAAAATCACACCGTCTTTTTAATCTTCTTCATATGGCTAAGTATCACAAGAAAGTTAAATAACCAAAGTAAGTCAAAGAAATGTGTAAGAATGTGACCATCCAACACACCAACTCATTAGCCTAGAGAGAGACAAAGTAAGGGCAAGAGAGTTGATACCACCCACGAACAAACCTATCCATGGTTCTCCATGCAAGGCTAAGAAGCATGTGAGTGAACATCTTGTTCTCCACAAACAATCTAGCTACATTCACAGTGATGTCCACAAGGGGAGATTGACCCTTGCTAAGGGCTAGAGTTGGTGAAAACCTAGCAGTCATATAAGGGGTATTACCCCAATGATCAAGAAGTACTTGTAGATGTGTTGCTTCAAATGTAACTTTGTATAGCCTGTGCTTAAATCTATATAAGCATATTAAAACAAATCATCGCCTTAGTATAAAGCAAGAAATTGATATCAATAAACCATCACAAAAAATAGCAAAATCCCTGTCCTTCCAAATGCTAAAAATAATTTCCACCTTGAAAGCATGCCAAATCTAAGTAAACTTATCAAGGATTCTAGGCCAATTCCCCAAAAGGACTATATGCCATGAGAAACACTTGAACTTAAAATTCTTACAAAAATCACAAACAAATCCAAGTAGCATGAGCTCTAAGATAAAACCAAAAAAAGTGCTTGAGAGTCACATGTTGTCCACAAAGTTGGCAATAAGGATCTTTAACACCTAGATGGGACAATTTAGCACCAATAAGGAGACCTTGATAGATAATCCACAAAGCAAAATGGGCCAACTTTAACTCAAGAATTGTTAACCAAACAATCTAGGATCTATGTTGTCAAGAGCTCAAATAAGACCGAAGACGTTATCTCTAGTTCAATTTAAGCATCACGTGAAAGTGTTGAGAGAGTTAGGCATAACCTTTACAAGTCCTATAAGAGAAAAATGGTGTATTAAAATACCATTTCCAATCCTTCTAACAAAGCTTGATGTTTCTAACCCCAATCTTATGAATCATATTAGGAGGCACTAATTCAACTATTGTTTGGTTAGTTTCAAAATCCTAATTAGATAGGCTATATTTAGCTTTAGTCTCTAGCCAAGAGAGAAAATCTTGGCCACCTTAGAGTAGACTCTATAAGGGTTTTCATTTCTTTTTTGAAATTTTCTAAAGCATGAATCCAAGGAGCATTAGCAAGAGGGTGACATTGCAAAGAAATAATAGAACTCCAAATAGACTATTGGTCAACAAATATCTCATCACAAAATTCATTGCCATCACATATAAGCAAAGGTTTAATGACTTCCCAAGTTTTCCATATGCTTTTAATCACAAAAGTAACCTAAATTTGGATACGATCTTTCATAAAAAGAAGATTATGGAAACCAAGACCCTTCTAAGATTGTCTCTCATAAGGGGCTCCAAAAGAAATATGACAAAATAAAATTGTCAAGGTCTCATCACCTTCAATAATTCTAATAATCTATTTAGCACATGAGACTAAACCTTGACATTGAGTAGAACCTCCATAATCATGTGATTAGTGAGGACACCCTTCCACGATGATTAGTTAAACCCCTTAGATGATCAAGGGAGTTTCTCAATTAAGTCCTAGGAAGCACCTCAATTTAATGATTTAGAAGCCATGATGTCTACATTGATTAATTAGCCTAGGGCTCGTGAGATTTTGGAGGTTTTGACACAAACTCACTAGACCAATGGAGCTATTAGGATTAAGGTAACCAATGAGAGCAATCAATATAAACACTAGGTACTCACAATCTTGAAATGAACCCTCTCTTTATAAATTGATACAAAGTAGTAACAACAGTAAAACATAATGCAAAGGAATAATCTTATAACTCACTAGATGTAGAGACACTTAGACTTAGATTCTAGTGGTTGTATTTTTCTATGGTTTAAATTTTGGAAACTTTTTTTGCACAACTGTTCAACATGGCTCTCCAAAATCATCAAATGAAACATGCTTTGGCAAGTGTTGAAATCCTAGTGTTTTGGATATAATATGCAAGTAGTTTGCAAGATATAGCACTAAAAATAGTGATGTCTCAAGTTTATGGAATGTGTGTGGGTAAAATCACAAACCTGTGTCACACTTTTGGCCGACTAAATAGTTCTAAGCGGAACAATTTCACCCTAAACAGTTTCAAACGAAATGGTTTCTCCTGAAACTATGTGGCTTATACATGGCAGATAAAGTTTTGGGCGAATCCCTTTGAAATAACAAAACATTTTTTTTCTTTTGTCGATTTAAAATCTAACTCAATTTGTATGTATATTTTCGACAAAAAAGGGTTTTCGATCAAAAGTGTTGGTCAAAACCCTTTCACTCAAAACTGTCTATGCGGCATCCTTGTTGGTAGCCACCTCATCTTTTTTTAGAAAATTTAGAAACTTTCTACTTGAACATGATATTTCTTCAGTCATAATGTTTTGTTTTTCAAAAAACTAAAAATACTCTTTTGTAGAGTTCATAATCAAAAATTGAAATATATAATTTTTTTGATATTTGATTAGTTTTAATATGCTTTTTATTTTAAATAATAGGAGTAGGTTTTTAAAATGCTAAAACATTTTAAAATATATGGTGCACTAGAGGAGAGAATCCTCTCCAAAAGGGTATAATTTGTTTTTTTTAAATGATAAAAAAAAATTAGACAATAGTTGATGTCAAATGAAAACTATCAAATTTTGATACGTTTGATTTTAACATGTTATTACAAGGAAAATATACATATCAAAAAATTTAAATTTTTTCCATGCACTAGATATTGAAGTTTTATATTTGGAAAAAAATCAAGGAAAATAAAATTGGTTTCTATTTTTTCTTGATGTCAACTCAATGCCCCTTTTTTTTTAAATTTTCAGCAATTCAAAATCTGGTCTTAAATTTATAAAAAAAATATATCATTTTTTTTAAGTTAAAAAATTACAAGAATAAAATTCATCAAGAGTTCTACATTTCATTAGTTTACATCATTTTGAAATTCAAAACATAAAGACCACTTTTATACAGTCGAAGTTGAGAATTTTCATTTGTGATGGTCAATTCCTTTATAAAAGTGTGACATAGGTTTGTACTTTTACCTATATGTAATATTTGTAGGTAGTAGACTACCTATATATGTAGGAACTTATGACATTAATGGTTGGCATATGCATAGGTTGAGTAGCAAGAAAAACCATGAGTAGCACTTTTGAAAATAGGATATAATGGAGTCATTGATATTGGAATGAATGAGATCAATGATGTATCACACAAAATCAATATAACACTCGGTGATGTGAAAGAGCAAAGTGATGCAACCAAAGTGCCATGTAATTGCTATTTGAATAGGAAGTAAATTCAAATGCATAAACTTGATTGGACATGTATAGGCTTGTTTTACATAAGGTGCATTGTATGATAAAGCTCTAATGTATTAAATGTGGACCAATAGAACTTGCACGTGGCCACATTTTTGTTGATTATAATTTATATTACATAAAATAACACACAATTAGGTGAAAATAGGTATAACACTTTGTGATACAAAAGAAGCATGCCATGAGCTAAGACATGGGTCTACTAGAATCTTCAAAGTTAGGACTGCTAGTGCATTTATGTTGATGAAATTGGGAGCTTGGACCAATAAGGTGCAACCCTTTTGAATACATCAACACAATAATGCACATCAACAAACTAGAACATGGAGTGATGGAAATTTCTGGATTGGAACTGAATACATTTTTTTACATCAACATTTCGGATCATGTACAACCACTATATCAATTGTTGATTGGCAATATTTTGTACTTCACTCACAACATCCTAGTATTTTATTTATGATTGGTCCTGGTTCTCATTTCTCTTAGGATTATCATGATATTCATTGGAATCCAGTTGAATGTATCTTGAGGTATATCTAGGTCATTTCACATTTTGATGTTCACTACACATTAGAAGCTTCTCAGATTAAATGTTTCACTGACTTGGATTGGGATAGTGATGTTAATGATCAAAATTTTATTTCTAGTTTTCTCTACTACCTTGGTTTCAGTTTGATTGCATAGTCTTGTAAGAAGTGGACAACTATTGCACTATTATCTACAATATTGAGGTGTGGTACTTGCTAGACATGAGGTTCTTTGGCTTCAAAAATTGATGATGGACTTTTCCTTTCTTCCTAACCACACCAATACTATTTAGTATGATAATTAGAGTGCATACACATTCACATAGCCTAGTGGAGCATTAATGCACTAAATATATTGAGATTTGCATGCATTTCATTTGACAACTCATCTAGGTTGGTCCTCTTGGCTTGGAGTATTTATTGTCGAGGAGAAAGTTGTAGACATATTCACTTATGATCGATGCTTGTGGTGAAGGAAATTTTCCTTGGGGGATCATCTTGAGTCCTTATTCCTTCACTTTTACATGTTTCTTTTTTATGTTTTCCCTATTTTGGAGAGGATTTTTTTCCTATGAGTTTTTCTTTTTTTCTTCATTTACAAGAAATCCTTTGTATGTGGGTATTTAATCAAACCTTCTTGTTGGGACCCATTGTAAATTGGAAAATTGACATTCAGTCATAGAGATATAAGAAATCAAAGCAAACGACCACAATCTCCAATCCTATACTCAAAATGATCCAATTTAATCAATGGAAAACATGCAACATGAATAAAACCGGATTCAAACAAATGATACCTTCACCTTTACCATGTTGTCAAGAATTATTTCCATTGTCCTTTTTTGTATGCGTTTGCTCTTAAAAATGGGTATGCTCTTCTTTCGCCTTAAGCTTCAAGTGTGTGTGAGATGATCATAATGATGCAAACGTCAAAGTTTCTTGGTTAGCCATCAATGTGCTATGAAGGCTTGCTTATATAGAAATGCTTGATTCTAATGAATGATCCAAATTCAAAGATGAAAGATGAAGACCAATGATCGAGGTTTCTTTGAGAGGAAATAGATTGGAGAGTTAACTAGCTTGATTGATTTAATCAAGGGAATTGATTGGTCAATCAATGGAATTCGGTTGATTACTCAATTGGATTGATTTATTAATTAATGGGATCGATTTATTAGTCAATGGATTTGATTGATTAATCAATGAAATTGATTGATTAGTCAATGTATGAGAAGATAATTAATTAATCATTGGAGGAACATGCAAGTAAAGATTGATTAATAAATAAAATGTTTATTTATTAATGGATAATGTTGAGATGAAATAGGAGAATTAAATAATTAATTTAATTATTTAATCTAGAAGTGGGAAAGTGGTTCAATTAAATAATTAGTAACAATTATTTAATTTAAGAAGGGTATTGATGTTTAATTAAACAATTAATGATAATTATTTAATTAAAATAGAAGATTAAATGTAATTAGCATTGTAATTAAATAAATAAGGTTTATTTAATTAATCAATAAGATTAATGATAATTAGGACATAATTAAATAAATAAGATTTATTTAGTTAATCATAAAGGGTGGATTAGAATGAATTAATTAAATGACACAAATTCACTTAATTAATAGCAGAATATGATATTTGATGATAATTAAATAATAAGGTATTATTTATAAATTAAGAGAAAAGTGTGAAAATTAGTAAAAAGGTGTTACTCACAGACTAGGACAATTTCAGGTATCTACATTTTGCCCCTCTTTGATACAATGCGCTTTTATAGTGTTGTGTCAAAGAAGATTCAAAAATTCAAGTTTAGGACCTGCCTCAATATGCTCTGGTGACAGCGAGATAGGATGGTGCCCCCTTGGAAAAAATTGCAAATTTTCAAAAAAAAATTGGGAAATTATTTTGATAAGCTAATTTTAGTCATGTTGGTAGCAAATGATTTTGATTTTAGGACATTCAAGGTGTTTATTTTTGCATTTGAAGCTCAAAGTTGATACGTCCAATTATAAAGGGGGGCGCAAAATGCCACCCAAGGTTTATAAATAGGCCCTGGGGGACCCAAAAATAGTCATTTGTGCATTTATTTTTAAAAGTTTTAAAGCTCTAAGTGGAGATTCTGTCACAAAGCCTTGGAGAGATGTCACCTATTCTAGTTGCCTCACATCACAGTTACTAAGTATGGACCTTCTTGTGACTTGAGGGATCAGGTAGTGTGAAATGTGACCCTTTCTTGCTTCAATTTTTTTTCTTTTTTGCAAGATTTTAGGGGTCAAAAATGACCAAATGGATGTGGTGTAGTTTTTGCACCATAACTATAGTCGCGTTCACCATATCTATCGATGAGTGCACCACAACTGCTAAACAAAGTCGCCATTGTTAGGCTGCTCACAAGTGTGTTGTGCACCGCATGTGTAGGGTAGAACAACATATGTGTTTTATGGTGATGCATCTATTTGATAGTGTGTCACATGTGTTTATCCTACTTGTAATTGCAATGTATGATGCATTGGTAAGCTGCATTTTTTAAAAGGTGTGAAACATCTAACTATTAGTAAAATTGAGTCAATTTTTGAAAAAAAAAATGTGTAAAAGGTCTAATAGGTTCATTTAGGTGTCTTGATTAATGTGATGTGATTTTCTTGTGAGCACAATTGAGATTTCCTCCAGTTTATACTTGAGATAGCTAACCATCTTCATTCATATTACGAGATCATCTAAATAAAGAGGAGAGGGATGTTCTGCATGCCTTGGGGTTATATCATGTCACATTCATGTCCATGATCCAAGCTAATCAGGGTCTATCGACTGCTTCGACAAAGAGATGGCACTCTGAGACTAGTTCCTTTCATTTACCCATAGGAGAGGCCACTGTTACTCTACAGGACATCTAGCATATACTTCGGTTGTCTAATCCGTGGGGAGCATGTTGTTTATGATACAAAGCATGGTATAGCTTTTATTCAGAGGTGTTTTGATACTGATGTAGTTCTTGGTGTAGAATATTACGAGGTATGTTGGGATACAGTTGTTGATAGATATGACACTCATAGTTGTGATCTATGATGTCATCAAAGGTGTTGTCATTCCTGATTGTCGAGGACACAAATTCCTTGTTGGATGGGGAGAGATGCTAGTAGGTATGATGGAGCAGGCCATAGTGTATGCTTGGGGACCCTACATGCTTGCCATGTTATACTTCCAATTGCACGATGTAGCGTATAGAGAGGCGTAGTCGATTAGTTGTGGTACCACACTACTCATGGTGTGGGTGTGGCATCATATTGCTATTGTCAAACTGTTGATTGAGAGAGATCTGTTGACAAGGCTCCCTTATGTATACCTATATGGAGGCACAATCACATAGACACAAGCTGGTGACGTTGGATATTGGAGACATGTCATCAACATTATTGATTCATTTAATTGGATGCCATATCATCAGTGTGTTCCCTGGGAGGACGATGGTGAGCATATGACATATTGTTGATAGACTCAGTACTTGATTGGTCAAACAATGCAAACGTAATGCATTATAGAGTGCCAATTATCTAAGTGGGTGTTCAAACAGTTCAAGGAGCAATAGGGAGTTCTCATTGGTATCATAGAGTTTGCTCAGTCTTCTCAAGAGGTTCCTCAATGGGGACCTATGAACAGTGCACAAGTTGTAGTGTAGGAGATAGATCAATTGCACCTAGTTGAGTGGGGTGCCCCGTAGAGGTGACATATGCAGTGACCATAGTTGAGTATGATGCTTGGTGGTTGCAGCACAAGCCTACACCATATACAGATTTGTATGAGTCTGCTCCTATAAAGAGTCTTGGCAGGGGTCCTCGTGGTAGATTGTAGGGGAGAGGTTGGGGAGAGGAGATGATCATGGTCGAGGTGGTGGACGGGGGTGTTGCAACCCAAGAGATAGATCAATTGCAATTGGTTGAGTGGGGTGCCCCTGTGGAGGTGACAAATGTAGGGATCATAGTCGAGTATGATGCTTGGTGGTTGTAGCACAAGTCTACACCATATACATATTTGGATGTGCCTGCTCCTGTGGAGAGGCTTGGCAGGGGTCCTCATGGTAGATTATGGGGGAGAGGTCAAAGGAGAGGAGGTGATCACGGTCGGGGTGGTGCATGGGGGGATGGTGGCGATGATGGGGGTGGTGGAGGACAAGGTGATGGTGGGAGAGGAGATATGGGTAGGGGTGATAGAGCTAGAGGAGAAATAGGCCAAGGAGACAGAGGTGGGCTTCCACCTCGTATTATGAGACAATTACCTCCTATTCATGAGGACGAAGAGTAGGAGGTCCTAATGCAACATTAGGTCCAGGTGGAGGTGAATGTTGAGATTGAGGTAGACGTGGGGGAGTTTAGGGTGGAGGATTTGGATGATCATATCATCATAGTGGAGGAGGAGGTCGAATGAGATATTCCCATGATGGAGGATTTGTAGGATTTTCCCATCAGGGATGCGATTCATGATATTATGGAGGAGGATGTCGAGGATAGGGGATAGGGTCCCCAAGCATAGATCCAAGTGCTAAAAGTGCAGGTTTAGGCATTATAGGCATAGGTTTCCCATATGCCATCATTACAAGGGCAAGTTGCTCAACTCACTGGTAAGCGTGACATGGCGGTGATTCCGAGCACAATGGGTCGAGTAGTGGTCACTAGATTTTATTTCTACAATCGGTGAGGGTACCACCAATTTTGCATGTATGTTATACTAGGCCACTAAGGAGGTACAATATTATAGATATTTATATGATAGTGTCGTGCTAGCATCCGAGAGGGCACCCAGTTACCTGGGAGAGTCAGAGCCAATCTCACTTACGCCAATCCCAAAGCAGCGGAGGGGTATCCTAGCCCAAGAGATCCTCATACTAGTCATCACATCATTCTCATAGGGAGCATTAGAGGCCATTGAGATCAAGGAAAAGAGAGGACAAGCTTCCCTCCACTCATTCACCATTAGGGGATAGGGGTAGCACAGGCTAGGCTTATTTTTTTGTATATGGACATGCATATTTTTATTGAGCCTACAAGCTCCACATTTTTCATAGTTTATCATGATTTTGTACTATGACACATTATTATTTTGGATATATATATGAGATACATCATTTTTGGAGGCAATTATATGACGTGTTATGTGTTGTGCATGCTTCTTATATGATGGATGTTTATGGATGCATGATGTTATATGTTTCTGCCTATGTATTGGATGGATGCACATGATTTTAATTTATGCTTATATGTATGTTATGATATATGGATATTTAATACTTTATGATCTATGATATGACGCTTCTATGATCTATATGCATGTTGACATTATATGTTTAGGACATGTTATGCCATATTTGATATGATGCTATATGGATGATGATTCTAACATGTGATGCAAATTTGTCTATCTTTTTTTATTTTCTTATGCGGTACGTATGACCTATATGCACATGAGATATGATGTTCTTGTTGGTGGTTTTTAAATCCCAACTAGATCTCATAAACAACCTATGAGTTTTCCATTTTCAATTATTAGTTTCTTGGAGGGATTGGCCAACAAATAGGTGAAAATAAAATAACTTTCCCTCTACACTTTGGGCTCTACAGAACCCAGGAAGGTGATCCCAGACAATATTCACTAATATCCTATACCAATTATCACAATATTGTAATTAACACGTGTGTTCTACGTAGATTTGCTTGATGATTATGAAAAAGGAAGATAATATGGCATTATTCTTCAAGCATTCAACATTTAAAAGCAATAGAACAACGTAAGACTTCAATTCAACAAACATATTCAACAAAATTTAAAGATTGGAAGTAATTTTAGTGTGGTTGATCCTGGAGTTGTAACTTAGACACAAAGGCAAGAATCAGTGCCTTAACCTAGGGTGAAGGAGTCAAAATTAATGTAGTTGCAATTGTAGAACAACATTTTACCCTAACATTCAAAGCCTTTTAACAATGCATTACAACATTAAACTCAAAATTCTTAACCAATTCTTCTTAAGAAATCCCTACATACATTCACACAAATCTATACTTCTATTTAGGCATTTAACTCATTCTTTGATTGAGAGCATAAGCAGAAATACACATCCACAAGAAAGACAATGGAGAAAAATCAAATGATCTTTGAATCATTTCATTCATAACCTGTGTAAAGTATACAATGGAGACAACTACCTTTAGAATTATGTCATTTGTATTAATCAAATGCTAGTACTATTATACAACATGAACAATTTACAAAAGATAGACTCAAAACCTAGAACTAGACATAAATTATATTCTCTACATTTCCATTTCAAAATTCACCAAAAGATCTATGTAAATGGTCATGAATTCCCTTTTATAATGCAAGGGAGCAACAAGCTTTGGGCCATTTACACATGTCACCATTTCATTTGATATTACAATACATTACATAGAAAAGGGGTATAACTGCCTATGGGGAGAATGTTCCACAAAAGACAAAAGTGGTTGCACACATTGAAGAAGATACCTTGCCTTCCAAACGACACTTTGTTAAAGAAGATGGTTGTACAATGAACCAAATATTTATTTTTCCTCATCTTCACATGTTTCCAAAACTTCAAGACATAAAGCTTAAAAAGGGAAAAGGACAAGGATGCATATCCACATCAACAAGCACCAAGCAATCACTTTCCAACTCAAGAGGAGACAACCTTGAACACTGACATATCAAAGGCTTAATCAGTAATTTTTTTGAGCCATGTGTTGTACTCTTCTTCCTCCGACCATTGAATATCCTATAACTTTTGCACCTTTGAGTTGTGCAAATTGTATCTAGAATCTATTATAGTTTTGGCTTCTTTCACAAACACATTTAGATCCACTTCCATTCTAAAAAGATCATCAATAGCATTGTTTAGTGATGCATGATTTGGTTTCCCTAAAATGTAAATGAGAGTAGACAAAGAAGGGACAATGTTTCCAAATTCCCCTTTCCAAATGGTGAATTCCTTTAGCTCTGTTGCGTCATCCAAGATTTTAGGCACTCCCCTTTCTTCCACTTTACTAAATAGCTTCACCTTACTTTTGAATTGTATGTCCAGTTTGCTCTGGAAAGCAAAAATTTCACCCAACAATCCAATATCCTGCAATAATTGTGGTAAATTTGTAGGTGATTTAGAATCACTTTCTATATTTTTCATTATCTCTTTTAAGGCACCAACCCTAGTGCTCCATTTACTCCATACATTCTGAAAACTTTCTTGCACCTCAAAATGTCTCTTGGAAGCCTCATAAATATTCTTGCACACATTTCATACATTGTCCAACTCATGTAAAATGAAAGAAATCATGTGTCCATATCAATGACCACCTTTGAAGTTTCCTCCTTATCCTTTTGCTCACTTTCTCTCACCATTTTCAATTCCTCTTTCAATCTTTGAATCCTGAGAGATAATATCTCTATCTTGTGCTGAGAACTCTTGTGTGGAGGTAGGAGGTGGAAGGGCTTTCAATGTAGGTTTCTCTTGAGAAATAGTGGCTTTCAACTTGTTATATTTTTCAATCAATCTATTATGCTTGTCCATCAATTTATCATACTTCTCTTGATACATTTTGGTTGTGTCAACACTCAACATAGCAGCATGCACGGTCAATTTGACTGCTTGTGTGGGAGCCATTTCAAAGGCTCTTTTTATCACAACATCTCCAATAATGTCACCAAATGACCTGATCACTCTTGGCTTCCTTGTATTTGGTCCCATAGACCAAATTGCTAATGTGTATAATCTTGGACTGGAGCTAGATCCAAACACCTTGTTGTCATATTGCTCCTCAAATATAAATGCTTCGACATGATCCAAGTGGATCCAGTAAACCTCAAAAAAATCTCACAGTCTCAGAATCTCTCAGAACCAACATCATTGTGTAGAGCTCGCTTACACAATCCCGACGCAAATCAGGGGCTAGAAAAGGCAAAAAAATGACCATCTCAGAAGTGGTCAAAATCAACATCATTGCGAAGAGCTTGTCAAGACCTTTCCAACGGTGTTCGTTTTGTCAAAAACGGAGACCGTATGCCAAAGTTACACCAAGTCAAATTTTTAATCAAAATGATGGTGTCAGCATGTGATGTGGCAGTTGACTAGATGGCGACATGGAAATTGCAGGTGATGTGGCAAAAATCTCACAAATTCATGTACACCATGCTTTATTTTTGAAAAAAATTAAGTGGTGGAAGTTTATTCCACAAAATCCATTTGGTGGGATCGGATTTTGTGGGATCCCAACCAGATTTGGTGGGATCCAAATCTCCTAAAAATCAAAAAGATTAACTCATAAAAAAAAACCAAATGAGCTCGGGAATAGGTGTTAAGGGCTTAAGCAAATTAAATTGTTTTTTTTATGGGGAAGTTATTTTTTTTAATGGGTTGTGTCATATTTAAAGCATATTCTAGCCCGGTTTATTAACAAAATAACCTTTTATGGTTATTTTAACCCCTTAAATTGTTATGAAGCCTAATTAAAGGCCAAAAGGGGTTGAACGAAATATTTAAAAGGGGTTAATTTGTTTGAGGGGAGTTATTTTATTTATTATGGTAGTTTTTAACCCTATATGCAAAATTATGTATAAAAGGGGGGTAGGAGTGTGAGCTTTTAATTTAGATGTTTTGAGAGAAAATGTTACGCTCTTTTGAGTAATTTTTGGAGAACTTTACAAGGTGATATTACACCAAGAATTGTAAAAAAATTGAGAGTGAGATTGTGAGGAGACTATTGTAAGCTTGGAGAATTGTAAGAAGGCATTTTTAGGTGCTTAGCAATCTTAATAAAGTGGCCCAACGTTGAGAAGTGGACCTAAAGACGTAGTCCTAATCAGACGAACTTCGTTATCAAGCATGATCTCTCTTTTTCTCTTCTATCTCCTAATTTTCTTCAATATTTTAATTCTTTGAGTTTCCAGTTTATGTTCATTATTATTTTTGGATAAAGAATTAAGTGTACCTAATTTACTCCCTCAATGGTTAAGATTCATAATCACACAATTCTGTTGGATTGGGAAAAATCTGTAATTAGGAGTTAAGTGCAATAAATTTGTAACTTTCAAATTTTAGATCACAACATCATGTATTATTTTATCTAGAGCAATTGCAGAATTTAATTCCCATCCAAGCAACAAAAGAATACCACTATTCTTTACCAACCTTCTACCATCAGCAGGGGTATCTCAAAAATCTCTTGCATAATTTTTTTCTCTTCCTACTTCTCCACTTCTTCATGCAATGAAGGATCAACTCCTTCCATTTCCTTCTCAATCCTTTCTTTGATATCATTAACTTTTACCTGAATCACAAACTCTTTGAATTCCTTTATCTGGACAAAGGATTCATCATTCATAAATTCATGAAAAGATTTTATTTTGATATCTTTATCATCAATAATATTCTCATCATAAACTGTTCTTACAATCTTGCTAGCAGGGACAAAATAATCCATGACATTATTTAGTTCAGGAGAGGGGAATCTTTGTTGCATTTCTTGTTCATTTAGCACATACTCTACAGATTGTCCCTCCATTTCACCTCCTCCCTCTGTCTTAGCAGAATAATCCACGAGAGGATTAACAACTGGTGTCTCCCCAATCTCCATTAATTGGATAGATGGGCCTTGAGCAGATGATTAGGTTGGTTGGCTTTGAACTTTAGCCTCCTACTCTTCCCTTTTTATTCTTTTTGCTTCCTCAACATGCTTAACCATGTTAAGAAATGTGCCCTGCTTATATGCTTCTAACATCTTCATAGACCTTTTAAAAGGGTCTTCAATTTGTTCATAAGGGATTACATATAAAGGATTAACTTTAATCCTTTCTTCTTCAACCTTGACTATATGCATCCAAGCCCTTTTTCTTTCATTAACTTTAGCATTTGATGTTAAGTTCCCAATCACATATTCAATATATAAAAATGATGGTAAAAATTTGACCTACATGTTTCCTTTCTCTCTTTATCAATAAACCCCTCAAGGTCAGAATTTCTCGCCTTTCCGACATTCATTCTATAATTTTTCAACATTTATGCAAAATTATCTAACCCTTTCTATGAAGTGACCCTAAAATGTGAGAAAGCAAACTGACCAGAAATGAATGATAATTTCTTTGGACCTCTGAAGTGCTCTATATCCATTACATCAATTGCCACATGATTTCCATGAAGGCAAGTCCATCAAAGACATAAATGGGCAGTCAATGTGGTTGCACCAAGGCACCATAAACTCTGAACATAGTGTATGAAGAATGGAGATACCAATCTCCCCAATTATGAACTAATTTGGTGCTCTCCTTGAAATCTCAAGGCCTGAGGATTTCCTTAATTGCTCTTGAATTCCTATACATGGGATTTACCCCCAAATTATCCAAAATACCCATCACCAAACCATTGCGAAAAGCAATGTAATTCGAATTGGGATAATTTTGATCCCATATGTGTGTCTGACATTGCACAAGAAAAAAATTTCCCTACTCATCCTTCATCCTGAGATCCATCAATTTGGTCCATGCCTTCTAACCAATCCACAACATGTGCATTAACAAAGAATAGTGTGTAAAATATAGTGGAGAGTTGGGCTCCTTCAAGTCCACCAATTACTTGTGGATCTCCTCAACAATGTAGGAAGCATAATCAAAACTCATATTTGAATCTTTATTCTAAATATCCATAGCCAAACTCATCAGAGCAACATGCATCCTCAAATCATATTTCTTTCCCAATACCTAGCACAAACCATAAAAAGTATTCTTGAAAAAATCTTCAAATTCATCACAACCGAAGGGCTCAAAATCCTTTAGGGTAAACCTCAACCCTTTCTTTCTCATGTCTCTTCTTTTGTGGCTTGGTAGCACATGGTTCCTGTAACCATATTTATCCCTCTCATACTCCCGACACATGGCATTGAAATTAATGGCCATTGTTGGAGAGGGATTTAACCCAAATGTCCTCACAATCTAACTCATGGTTATCATGTCCAAAAATGGAGCCCCTTTCTCACTTCTTATGACCCTAGCTTGATAATCATAAAATTTTGAAATCTCCTTAATCAAATCCACCTCAAAAAAAACATTTGGAAAAATGAGTTTGCCAAGGTCACACGTCCATATATTGCAGGATGGACGGGGAAAAGTATGTCTCTTGTATGCATATCTGAACAAATTTTGCCCACTTTGGGGTATTATCCAATACCTCTAACCCAATCTTGTAGGTATCAGTTAGACTTCCCTCACCTGTAGCTCTCTTTCCCACAGTCTTAGCTCCCAGGAACAACTCCATAAGATCATCTTCCATAAACCTTACAAAATCCCTCTTAACCCCTTTAGTTTTGGACTTTGCCTCTAATGTTTCAGGTTTTGGCTTCTTAGTTTTAGGTTTAGTCTTTCTAGGATTGGGTGGTTGCCTTTGAGGGTTTTCTAGGTTGACTCATTTTTCAATTTTGATATAACTAGGGTTTTACAATTCAAATTCAAATACTAGGGTTTCAAATTTACTCAATATCCTAGCAGGACTATGCAATTTTTCTACTTAAGATTATGCAAGAAACCCTACAAATATTTTCCTAATTTAGATCAGGGCTTAATGATTTTCTTTAAAAAAATTAAAATAGATAATTGCAACAATCCCAATTCTAGAAACCCTATGCACCTACAATTTCCCTTTCACCTTTCTTTCAACTGAAACTCATGCATAGATGGATAGAAATTATAACTTACCCAAAAACCCTAGTCGTTCTGCTCTTCAAATTTGTTCGCCTGAAACTCCACTTGCTTGTTCGCCTTCAAATTCTAGCTAAGACAATGAAAAATCATGTAATTCACACCTTTATGGGCTTCAGAATTGAGCAGATACGCCATTAATGGCAATGAGATGGTGCGTGTGAGTGAAGGAACAAACTGCCAATTAGCCATTCTTGTTTAAATTCTGATCGTTGATCTAATTGTTTTAAAACAATATAGGCAATCATCATGCATCCTCAACACATTGCTTTTTGCTTTAAAGCTTTGAAACATAAAATGCGATGTGAAGGACGTGCATGATGAACTGAGGAGTTGCCTACCCTCCATCTTTGAACCTTGCCGCCAACTTAACTTATCGGCCATTGCACATCACATTTTCCCTTAGGCTTGATGAACATGAAAATGCAATGTATTGGAGTATTGTGATGAGCCAATGTATTGACACCTGGCAGAGAATATTCACCTTGGTATATGCCTTCTTTTTGGAAGTTCATCACACATCGCATTTTTCTCTAAAGCTTCCTCACTCATAACTATGATGCACTGAAACCTTGTGATGAACCTAGATAATGCCACGTGTTGTAATTTGAAAGACTTATCATATATCACATTTTCCTTCATTCCCCACAAGAAGCAAAACATGATGAAAGGAAACCATGTGATACAATGAGATGCTGACAGTTGTATGGAATATTCCATAAGTATATTTTTCATTCTTGTCTTCCTTTCTTCGCTCCCATCACATATTGCATTTTGATCATGAGCAATTGAATTCACAAATGTGATACAAAGAAACCATGCAATGGAATGGGATCTAGCCACGTGGAACAATCCTAACCGACCATCACATATTGCATTTAGCAATAGGCATTCAAGAGTTAAATTCGTGATGCAATAGAACAATGCGATGGCATAGGATTTAGACAAGTGTCCTTGAAATGAGATCAACAGTGCCATTGTACTTCGCACTAAGGGAGCTAGTAGATTTTAGATGAAATATGATGCGAAGGAGCTATGCAATGGAATAAGATGCAGCCATGTGGCGCAAGCAAGGCAATGGATCATAGAGCTGAAGTGAGAAAATTTACACATGCATATATGTTATTTTAAAGCAGGGACTCCACTAGGTAACATGAAAAAGGGATCACTCAATAGATTAATATGCATGACTCAAACTTAGGAACTTCGGCCAAATATTTAGTAAAGGATCATTTAGAAGGATTTTTGACCTGACACAATTTAAAAGTTTAAACAATAATAACCCAGAGGATTTTTAGGATAATGACTCAAAAAATATCACTAGGAACAAGGGGTCGATCAAGGCATGAGGATAATGACTCGAGTTGTAACTAGATGGACTAAGAACAAACTCAACCAATCAACACCAAAAAAGACCAAGCCATGAAAGTGATTGAAGAGTTAGGTTTTTAGAGGGCAAGAAAAATCCCTAAACACTATTTGATAAACCTTACTCATATGAACCATTTCAAAATCTCAAAAATAGGGAGGAAAAAACCAAGAACCACAAAAAATTACAAGAGTCCTACTAGTTCTAACATGATTATGGATGTAGGATGATGTAGCTCATATATTTGTTTTTGTGTGTTATAGCATTTCACCGAGTTGACCATGGGATCGTCAGAAGAAATGTTAGTATGAAGAAATAGTTAGTAAGGAGTGAAGAACCATTATATAAATTGTTCATCCAAATCACCATTTATGTATTGGTTGATTACTTGAGCTTTCAACAGTGTGCATGTTTTATCATCATTGAGCATTTTATATATGAAAAACATATGTATGTACACCAAAGCATGAATTGTGAAGGTGACCATTGTTTTTGGTTGCCTAAAGATTATGATATATTGACAAGTGGATAGTGTACACTAAGTTGAGACAAATCTTGGTGACATTTAGTATCTATTTGTCAAAGATTAAGACACGTCAGACAAGGAGTGTCCTGATTTAGATTAGCGACAATAAAACCTTGTTGGAATATGTGAGGAAATAACTATAGAGCATGTTAATACTATTGCAAGAAAGAGTTAGCTGACCTTTTACTTGCATAATATGTTTTGTTTATGCTATATAGAATCCCAATCACACACAAGGACCTTAGTTTCCCCAATCGTGTTACCAAGACAGACAAACCACAAGTAGAAATCAACTGAAAGAAACATTGTAATCCATCACCACTACTGTAATCAATAGTGGATATCATAGAGTAGCTTAGGAATATGACATATGATAAATCAGATAAGATAAGGCTAAACTAGACCAAATGAGTCAATAACTATGTAGATATTTTTGTCCACTGATAAGTGTTTGATATGTTTTCAAAAGATTTTGTATGTTTTAAGGAGTGAGACATGTCGTGTAAGACATTGGTCTAGTTTCGATAATGTAACACCCTAGAAGACAAATGATTTTTGATAAGATAGGTATCATTTGTAAATAATTGATTAGCCTAGTTGAGAACTAGTTTGGGTAGTGTCATTTGTTGTTTCATGATTTGTTAAGCTCAATTCCTATGTAGGATTATTCTCTACAAAGGATAGTTTCATTATGAAATTTGGATAGCGATGAAAATTTTATTGTAATGGACTCTAAGGGGACTGACCTATGCCTTGGGGGATCATTAATGATGGCCTTTCCTATGTGACGAATGCAGAGGAAAAGTAGTTTGACTAACCATGACAAGTGATATTTTATTCTAACAATGTGGACTATGATGAAGATTTGACCACGACAGACCCTAAAGGACAGACCTATGCCTCGGGGGATCATCAAAAAATTTCCTTACCTATGTACATGTGTAGAGGCAACATAGTTTGGTACCATGAATTGACATCATTTTTTATTTTTCAATATTTTATGATTTTTTTTTAATTTTTCAAAGGATATTTGAATGCTTTTATGTTTTGTTGAATGTTTCAATGTTTTTGTATTTTTGTTGATAACATCCTCCTATACGATGTGTAAGATCCATTTGAAACCCATAGGTCGAGGATTGCCCCCAGTCTGGAATGTGACTAGTTATTATGAAAGGGTGAATATGATAAGTAGTTGTTGATGCTAAATGTTGATCAATCTCAGGCCATGAGAAGGATGAGAAAGCTTTTATTATGAAAGAGTATATGCTCGGGTTATTATGGACATAATCTGATAGAGTGGTGATAGATGGTAGAGCGGTAGTTGACTACAAATAACACCTATTTACTAGGTTTTCATCATGGTACTTATCCAAAACACTACTGAAATGGTTTTCACTATAGGATGAATTATTTTTCTTTCTCTTTTCTTTTTCTATTTTTCCAAAAAAAAATGATTTTTTAATATTTTGATATCACACAAGATGCCCATTTACTAGGTTTTCATCAAGGCGACCATTTATTGGAATTCAATGATGTTATACAGTGGATGTTCTTCAAGAGACACTGGTTGGTGATTGACTAATGGATGTAGATTGTATGGAATTGCAGATGGGGAATGTGATATGTTGGAGCTAGGAGGAGCTAGAGTATGATCAATAGAGTGTGCGCTACATGAACCATCATACTTCCCCTAAAGAGGAGATTGGACACCCAAGGGATTAGATCACATCAAGGGGTCATCATCAAAGGTACATCGTGTGACATCAGCACCTGATTTATTATGAGATGGTGGATTCATGAATGTAGGAAGATCCGCTAGATTATACAGATTATGGAATAATGATGCAGATAGAAACCTTGGATCAACAAGTTCATATTTTGAAGGCCTTCTTTTACATATACCCCCAGTTATGGTGGGTATGAAGGCGCAATTGAAGATCAATTTCTTATTTTTGCTTTTTTCTTGTTTAGAGAATTTTTCATTTTATTTTTCTCTAAGGGCTTCTTTTGATCTTTATGCTTTTTCTTTGACCTTGTATCTTTTTTCGATAAAAGGCTTCTTCAAGCTTGATTTTTGATTTATAGCCTTATCCTTTTTCATAGTTAACACTTGTTGATCCAAGTTTAGGAAATGGATGATTTTGCAAGAATTTGATGAATTAGCAAAGGTGAATGATTTATGTACAGGTTAAGTGATGTGATCAACTCATTCCTCGAAACTATCCTTTTTAGTACCAGTAATACTAAAGGAAACTTGCTCGTCGTCAATGGGTTGGCAAGAAAGCTTAGTAGGAGCAACATCTATAAATTCATACTTTAACTTGGGATTCTTGAGAGAGAAGGGTGGTATCCCATGCAGTGGACTATAGGGAATATGATCCTAAAATGAAGAAGGGTGTTCAGAGACATCCTCCATAGGATCATCTTGGACAAGCAAATTATCATGGATGTCCTGATTAAATAGAAGATTATCATGGACATCAAATAATTAGGATGTGGATGGTAGTGGTTCAACCTCTGGAAGGTATGCTTGTAACTCATATTCCTCAAATCCAAGGTCTTTAACATTAACCTGGATTGAGGGAGTGGGAAAAGTATGTGATACTAAAGGCTCGGTCGCTATAGAGGAAGATGAGATTGCAATATTAGTAAGGAAATGTTTTGGGAGGCTAGGATTTCTTTAGGAGGGTCAGTGATGTGTATAGGGATTCAGGTCCACTGGTATGGTCACTTCAATTCCATAGAAGTTGATGCATTGGTGTAAAGTAGATGGCATGGCCTACATGGAATGGATCCATGGACATCCAAGGATAATTTATATGGGATCTCCAAAACTATAATTTGACAGACGATCTCAATTGTAAGAGGTCCAACCTATATAGGCAATATGATAGTGCCTACTAATTTTTGTTTGGCATCATCATATGCTTTAATTTTTATTCTTGCATCATGATTAATAACATCATTTGAATATCCCATTTTTTTTAACAAGACTTAAACTACAAATATTCAACCCTGTTCCCCATCTATCAAGACTTGTTTGATTCAATATTCTTGGATGAAGACTTCAATATGGAGTGCATCAATATGGTAAGGGTTTTGCGTAGGCATATCTTTCTTAGCGAATGTAATGAGACACTCAAAATTGTTGCGCTTAACGGGTATGGATGAGGCTCTTTTTTAGATCCAGATGGATGTTGTTTTTCGTGTACTCATAGGTGACACTGGTGTAATTTGCATCGGCTTTGTCACCTGTTTTAAAACTTGAGACTTTTCCCTTCCCATGGGTTTGTAGAGGATCCTTAAATGTATGATCTTGGTTAGAGGATCCAGGTTGGTCATCAATTTTTATCATTCCCTATTTGATAAGATCCTGTATGGCATTTTTAATCTTTAAAATTTTCAAAGTTTTATGCCCTTTATTCTGATGGTACTCATAAAATTTGTCATCGTTCCACTAGGATGATTTGAAAGGTCTTGGTTTATAATGTCAAATCTCTAAGATTTGAAATATTTTTTGTTGTAACAATTTCCTTAAAATTGACTCATTTGGTTCCCCTAAGGGCGTGTATGTTCGTCTTGGTTGGGGGACCCTTGGAGGACCACACGGTGTGTTGTTTTGCAACACATTAGCAGTTGGCTCCTGCTTCTACGAAGGTTTATTGGTGTTCATCATTGTGGGTCCTCTCATACTAAACACATGATGAGGTTTATTTATGACCTTAGCATCTATAACACGATCATTTAAATATCACATTTTTTTTCATGACCAAAATTTGTTCTCTTTTGGTTTAGAATTATTGTGAGAAGAATAATTGGTATTCTCCTTAAATATTTTCACAAGCCCTTTGGCAATGAGGTATTTTTCAATGGAGATTATTTTCTCTATAACCTCCTCAAATGTGTTTGAACAATGAATCTGTAAGTGCAACATCACCTCCTTGCTAAGGTTCTCCACGAAAATATGGACCAATTGTTTCTCTAGTATTGTTGAACATCCAGAATACTAAGAGTGGGGGGGGGAGGTGAATCAATATTCCACAAATTGATAATAAAATCTACTCACAACAGCACAACAAGAAATTAGCGTCGACTTTTGCACCGAATTTTAGTGTATTTTGAGTCATGAATTCAACAATTTGGTTGGCGCTAAACTCAGCACAAACAAGCATGGCCAACTTGACGTCCAATTTTGTGCCAAATTTTACGCTGGATTTAGCATTGGCTTTACCGCCAGAAAACCATAGTGCCTCTATTAGCACCTAAAATAGCGTTGAGAAGTAACGTTGGAAATTGCACTGAAATTGGCGCCCAATTTGGCTTCCGGTTTTGCTTCCATGTCGACTCCCATTTTTTCTTCTAGTTTTGCTTCCAGTTTTGCGTCTAGTTTTGCTTCCAATTTTGCTTCCAGGTTTGCTTCAGGTTTTGCTTCTAGTTTCGCTTTTGATTTTGCTTTCGATTTTCCTTCCAATGTTGCTTCTGATTTTGCTTCTAGTTTTGCTTCCGGTTTTGCTTCCAATTTTTCTTCCGATTTTGCTTCTAGTTTTGCTTCTGATTTTGCTTCCAAGTTTGCTTCCGATCTTGCTTCTAGTTTTGCTTCCAATTTTGCTTCCAGTTTTGCTTCTTGGTTTGCTTCTGGTTTTGCTTCCTGGTTTGCTCCTGGTTTTGCTTCCAGTTTTTCTTCCAGGTTTGCTTCTAGTTTTGCTTTTGATTTTGCTTCCAAGATTGTTTCTAGTTTGCTTCTAGTTAGGCTTCCATTTATTAATTTAATATGTTTTATTTCAATTTAATTAGTTAAATATATCATGCCTCTTAAATAACTCATATGATTATAAAGTAATTTAATTATTTAACTCATTTGATTAAATAACAATATAATTATTGTAACATGATCATCATTTATAATTAAAACAAGTGAGTCAAATATCTATAATTTAATTGAATTTGACATCCATCCTGAGCAGTAAATTAAAATCATCATACTTAATAAATATCCATCCAAAAATCATCAACCACTTTTAATATATATAAATTGACAAGTCATTAATGATAAGATCATCATCATATATAACTAAAACAAGTAAAAGTCAAATATGCCAGTACATCAAAAACATGTCAAAATGATACATGTCCAACAGTCGACATAAGTGAAAATGATACATGTACAAATGATATAAATAAAATTGAAAAATTATGTAACTCAAATTGATACAAGTCAAGATGATACATGTCCAAATGATATAGTGAAAATCATACATGTCAATATGATACAACTCAACAATATAGTATTGTAGGCCGTGAAAATTATACATATGATAGTAACCATGAAAAGAGTCATCATAACGATATATCAACAATGATCCATGATTTAGTCTATATGATCATGAATGTCACTGGTTACTATCACCAACTATCTCATCATCATCATCATCATCGTCATCATCATCCTCGTCGTCGTCATCATTGTCATCGACCTCGGTGTCTTCGTATCTCTATCATCATCATCCTCTACCATGTGATCTATACTGGCAGAACCAATATTTTGTGGATCTATATCATGTTGAGGATCATCTTGTTCTTCTGGAAGACCCGTGTTCTACAAAAAAAAATAAAAAAATGAAAACTTATTATTTATTTCATGCAATAATTTATTTTTATGTTATATATCTAATATTACAACATATGAGACGAAACCATAATCATATACATCATATCAAAGTGCACATACCATAATAAAATTTCAAAAAAGTTACAGCTAATACTAGTGAGTCAGGAGAAACTTCAACTTTCAAAAACAAAGCCAATTAGGCTGGCAGACTTGTGGATAAGGCCAACATTTGGTGGAAGAGGAAGAAATATGACTGGAACTCTGGAGGCCCACCATAATGGATTTAGGTATTCAACCATGAGAGCAGAAGAGAGAGTTGATATCATGTATCAAAACATTAAGCATGCATTCTTCTAGCCAGCAGAGAAGGAGATGATTATTTTGCTTTGCTTCATTTTCATTTGCATAACCATATCACGACATGGGAACCAAGAAGACCAAAGATGTCTAGTTTTATGTGGAGGTAATGGATGTGGGCCAAAATTTAGGAGGGGCAAGAAGTTCAATGTATGATCCTGATGAAATTGAGGAAGAACAGCAAGAGAGGGACAGGAAAAATAAAATCAATACAGAGTTTCAAGGATTTGTCAAGTGAGTAAGAAAGCTATGGGAGCAGCCTCATCTAAAAGATTTTGAACTAGAGTTTGATATACCATTTAGAGAGCTTGGTTTTCATGGAGTTCCTTTCAAAGCCTCTACTTTTATTATTCCTACAATAAATTGTTTGGTAGAGTTGGTAGAATTACCTTTCTTAGTAATCACTATTAGTGAGATTGAGATTGTTAATCTTGAGAGTAGGACTTGGGCAAAAGGTATTTGATATGGATATTTTTTTCAAAGACTTCAAGTGGGATGTACTCGGCATTGACGCCATTCCTCAATCTTCACTTGATGGCATCAAGGAATGGCTGAACTCCATGGATATAAAGTATTATGAAAGCAAAATGAACTTGAACTGGCAACCAATTTTGAAGACTATTACTGATGATCCAGATAAATTTATTGAAGATGGTGGTTGGGAATTTTTGAATATGGAAGCTAGTGATTTTGATTATGATAATTCAAAAGAGTCAGATCAAGGATATGAACCCTCTGATGTAGAAGAGGAATCAAAATCAAATTTCATGTAGCCACCATCAAGAGTGTTACAAGCCAACAAGATGGAGGGAATTCTTATATAAGGATAATTTTCAATGTTGTAGGTACCGACTTTAATTCCAAATACAATGGCAACATTGAAATTCCCTAGCAGTATTTATGTTAAGGAAATTTCCTTTAGATACAAGGATTCAAAGCACATCAACCATGTGGTACAAATGATTAAATCCCAGAGACGATCTATAGCAATGAAAGAGTCTGAAAAGGAAGAGAGAGCTACACAGGTGACTCAGGAGAAACTTCAACTTTAAAAAACAAAGCCAATTAGGTTGGCAGACATGTGGATCAGGCTAGCATTTGGTGGAAGAGGACAAAATATGATTGGAACTCTAGAGGCCCACCATAACGGATTTCAATATTCAACCATGAGAGCAGAAGAGAGAGCTAATATCGTGTAACAAAATAGTAAGCATGCATTCTTCCAGCCAGCGGAGAAGGAGATGATTACTTTGCTTCATTTTCATTTGCATAACCATATCATGGTGTGGGAACCAAGAAGGCCAAGGATGTCCAGTTTTATGTGGAGGTAATGGATGTGGTCCAAAATTTAGGAGGGGAGATCCCAATGTTTGCCAAGAGGCATAAAATCAGATGAATTAAGTTCACCTACATGTTTGCCAAAGTTTACTTCCAATTTTTATGACTGTTTTTCTTGACTATTAGAGTTTACTTACAAATTTAAAATTTCTTTCTAGTCATTTTGATGAGGATATATTCAGCCAATGTGTAAGCACCTTTTGTTTGTATCACAAGCATTTGTGCATTGCAATAATTTTGATTATCTATGGTCTACAACTATGTCGTCTCACTTATTGGATCTTCTATTTCAATGTTTTCTATGACCTTCTCTGTTTGAGGTAGCACCTAAAAATCCTACCTCCTTTCCTTAGCTAAGAAGTGGATTTGAATTTGGAAATACTGCACTTTAAAACTAGCTATGGTTTAATGAGAGCTATTCTAGTTTTGTTGTTGACATCCTCAATCTTCAACAAGGAATTAGATGCATTGATTGAAATGCAAGCTTTCAAACTTAGATTTGAATGTGCATAATTTGATTGATTATGATTTTCACAGGCAGTTGTATTTACATGACTATTCTAGATTGTCAATACGTGTAATAGTGATTGCATCCTTATCAAGTTTGGCTACCCTTATAAAAAATGCCTTGGACTTTGGACTTGATAGAAAGTTGTGCATTGTTATTCCATATTTGTAACATGTAGGACATTTAAGGGGTACAACATATAGAAATTCAGTACTGTCATCCAAGGAAAACTTATAGATGGTGTATCAAGAACAACAAAAAATGCTTTTATTAGGGTTAATGCTTTCTTCCCCCACGCTGTTGATATTTTCCCCAAAACATGTTTTTTTAATTATTTCAATGCATCTCAAAATTCAATGTATTGATTAACATTTGTTACGCATTTCAACTATTTATGCAAATGATTCATATATGTTAACTCGATCAATGTTGTTACTTCAGTAGTTTGACTTCTATGACAACCAACCATTAGGCCATTGTGTGCAGGAGCATGCTTGTGTTTTTAGTTAGCTTTTTTGGATAGCTCTACTGGGTTTTGAGGACATTCCATTTATCTTTTGAATGTTAGGAAGTCAGAGTTTCAAGGATTTGTCAAGCGAGTAAGAGAGCTATGGGAGCAACCTCATCTAAAAGATTTTGAACTAGAGTTCGATATACCATTTAGAGAGCTTGGTTTTCATGGAGTTCTTTCAAAGCCTTTGCTTTAATTGTTCCTACGGTAAATTGTTTGGTAGAGTTGGTGGAATTACCTTTCTTAGTAATCGCTATTAGTGAGATTGAGTATTGTTAACCTTGAGAGAGTAGGACTTGGGCAAAAGGCATTTGATATGGCTATTTTTTTCAAAGAATTCAAGCGAGATGTACTCCGCATGTACACCATTCCTCAATCTTCACTTGATGGCATCAAGGAATGGCTGAACTCCATGGATATAAAGTATTATGAAAGAAGAATGAACTTGAACTGGTGGCCAATTTTGAAGACTATTACTGATGATCCAGATAAATTTATTGAAGATGGTGGTTGGGAATTTTTTAATATGGAAGCTAGTGATTTTGATTCTGATAATTCAGAAGAGTCAAATCAAGGATGCAAACCCTTTGATGTAGAAGAGGAATCAAAATCAGATGAGGAAGGTTCAAAAGATGAATCTCTCATGGAGTCAAAGGAGGACGAAGAAGAAGAACATTCTAGAGAGGAGGAAGGTAAAACATGGGATGAATTAGAAGCTGAAGCCAGAAATGCAGATAAGGAAAAAGGAGACGAGTCTGACAGTGAAGAGGAAAGGCGGCAACGAAAGGTAAAAGCTATAGGGAAGTCTCAAGCACCTGATATTAGAGATTCAAGAGGAATGCCTGCCAAGAGGCGTAAAGTCAGATGAATTGAGTTCATCTACATCCTTCTACTATTTATTCATGCACATAAATGGTCATCTTGTAATCATAAGATTTGAGCTCTATTTACTCATCCTACTCATCAATAAACAACTCAACACAAGAGATGCAAATTGACATATTAACACAACAATATCCAACTAATTTATTGAAACTAAACTATTGATACCTTGTTCTCCATCCAGATTACAAAATCATTCCACTTTTTGTTTTGTAACATATTCTTTTTAAATTGCTTTGGATGGCGGCCATATTTCTCCTCCTGTCAAAACATGGCACATGGACTAGTTAAACTAATTAATATGCAATCATTTACTTTTTCCAAGGAAATAAAAAAAATATATCATTTAACATATTAAATATATTTACAAATGTACAGATCAAGGCCTATAAACCTTTCTAGCCACTGCGATGCGTGGCACGAAGTTTCTCAAGCCTAGCCTTGGAGGCCTTGTCCTAAAACATATACTAATTCAATTTAACTATGCACAAATAAAATTTAAATATCGTTAGGCCCGTTAAGTTAGTTAAGAAGTTAGGGGCCACAAGGATTCATGTGGAGGGTGATTCCTTGATAATCATCCAAGCAATAATAAAAGGAGGAATTGATGCTTGGCATTTGTAGGGTGTGATTAGGAAAATTATTGAAGAATTAGCTCTTTTTGAGGATTATAAGATTAGTCATGTTAGGAGAACATGGAATATGGAAGTAGATACCCTCTCGAAATGGGCTTTAACGTTTGTAGAGGTGGACAAATTTATAATTGAGGATTTTAGAGGAGTTTCTTTGAAGTATTTTTTGTCCATTTCATTTAATGCAAGGTGGTGTCAGTTAGTAAGTAGAGGAATTTTTTTCAAAATTCTTGAAGGACATGAAGCATTGATGAAGGTTTTGTTGTCGGCATAGTACGTACGTTCGACATTAATGTTGATGTGGCAAAAAATTTGCTATGCAATGAAGTTTTTCCTTGCATTTCCTTCAGTGCTTCTTGGTTTGTGAGAGTAAGGAGAGTGTTAGGATGACAATGTGAAGTAGTCTAGTGGCTAATGTACCAGAGAAGAAATTGAGGCCAACTTCACTCTAAAATCGAGGAGGAAATTAGATTGTTTTGTTGGAAAAGTGACGATGAAGAGACTGCGTGGCTTGTTCCTGTACAAGGATGTGAAGGTGGTGCAATCTGTGCAAATCATTCTAGGTAATGGATTTGAGGATTTGAAGCACATATATCAGACTAATATGGATATATACTCTCTGATCATGGTGTGGGGACTAGACTTAGGAGAGTCAATGGAGGTTGTAAGGAAAGTGATGAAAGCATTGGTGCATAGGGATTTCTTAGTGAACATGGAGAGTATCCTAGAATGGGCTATACCAAGACAAGGCTTTAATGTGAGCGAAGGCATGAAAGGTGTGGACTCGAAAGTAGCAGAGATAAATCACCCTTTCGTTAGGTGGCCAGAAGGAAGAACCAAAGCCGTGTGGAGAGAGGGTGCGAAACGGGGGTGGCAAGCTTTGAAATTGTGCATTGAATCAATGGAGACTGAGGAGATAATAGTGGGACTCAAAGCCATTGCCAAAGAGGAGTTGTGTGAGAAGAAGGGTTTGCGTCTGAGAAAGAAGGTGAAGCTGCTCGCAGAATTGTGCCCATTGCATTTGGGTAGCGCTTCTGGAACTTCTGCATAAACTCAATGCTCATTTTTTTCATAGTTTACTATGTTTAAGCTAGATGTTGATGTATAAGCTTAAGGGGTTAAGCCCTATATTGGTTTCGATACTGTAAATAGCTGGGGTTTGGGTAGTAGTTGGTTGGATAGTTTTTAGGCGGTTGTGGTAGGGCTTCTTGATCCGTAGGTTTTTATTCTGTTTTAACAGACATGATGTAATGGCGTTGGAAGAACTTTTTATTTGGAGCTTTGTATATTTTGATTTATCTTAAATAAAATAAAAATATTATCACCAATAAAAAAAAATCGTTTAATAAATTTGATATAATCTAATGAGCAAATTCAAATACTTGCGTACTCTTCTCACTGGACTTCCTCCGTGCATCCTGGCTTTGTGCTATAATATTTTGAGTCAAAGCTCAAATGGGTAGGCTAAATTTTTTTGTTGGTTTCTCAAAGGTTTTACAATTTATAATGCAATACAAAGAGTAGTAAACAATCACGAATTCAAATGCAATACAAAGAGCAGTAAACAATAAAAAATTCAACCAAGAAAAAAAAATTGTAACCTTATCTATGGTGTCGCAAACTAAATCGAATTTCTCATCAGTTGTTGGTAGCACCCTTCTCTCTTCCTTTGCACAGTGTTTTTCCCTTTTTTGTCATTTGATTTCTTCTTTCATGTGGGAAGTTTTTAAAATTTTGATTTTGATTCAATAGTCGACGTTAGTTAACTCCAACTTTAGTGCTGATTTTTGGCTGTTAATGTAATCAATTTGGGGGGCCTAAGGCAGCGCCAAGTGCGCCTAATTGAGCACCTATCATTGTTGTATAGTGACTATTTTCATTGTTGTGACCACTGTTGTCCCATGGCTCCTTCATCAGCTTAGTGTGATAGAGCGATTTTTATCATGGTCCCGCAAGGTGCTTCATCCTTCTTGGCGATAGTGCAGTGAAAGCTTCTGTGGTGGCATGCGAGTCTTCTTTCTATTCCTGGCAGTGTTGCAATCACTCCTACAAGTCCTCTAGCATTGGCGTGCAGTAGTGCAGTGACCATCGTTGTCCCGCGACTCCTTCATCAACTTGGTGCGGTAGAGCAGTTTTTACCGCGGTCCCACAAGTTGCTTCTTCCTTCTCGGCAATAGTGTAGTGAAAACTTCTGTGGCAACATTTTTATTCATAGAGGATGCCATTGAGAGAGGATGTGGATGACGTAGAAATACTAAATTGCTGAGAGGAAAGTGGGTGGAAATAGATGAGACAAGATTGATTAAGCACTAAATTTATTTTGATATTTTGATGTGAGAAAAAAATACTAATGACCTTTTTCCTAAATGTGTGTGATAGCATATATATCATGCCATTGGCAATTAGGGGGGATTCATGTCTTACAGTTGACTTAAGGAATGCCATAAGTCGATTGTTAGCATTTATAAGGTATGTGGTTATATGAAACATTCATGTGTGAGAGACATAGAGATATTAGATTGCATTTTAATTTATGACTAAAGGTTCATACTAATTTACTATTCTTATATTAGGTGGGTGACCTCCAAGGAGATCCATGAATTTGAAATGCCTAAACTTTAAAATGCTTCAGTAATATTATGTTGTACTTGCACAATTGAAAACCTATTTTATTCTCCTAGCAAGCTTTTTTACTTTCCATTATAATTCTAGACCAAACAACATTTGCAGGGATGGCCTTTTACACCAATCTTAATTTGTATGAAGTTCACAAAACTATTGTCAAGCAATAAATTCCTTTCATAGATAGGAAATGTAAAGGCCTCATTTAAACAAAGGTAAGTAGTCTCTTTCTGAGGGTAATCCACATGCAAAAATTAAAAAGCACGTAAAAAAATAATTGTACAATAGAAAATTAGATTCAATCAGCTTTTGATAAGGAAAAACAGGTTTTGAAGGGGCCTTGAAACCCTTTACAATGATGCCAAGTTGCAAGAGAAATTAAACCACTAAGCCCAACAGCCCAAAAAACTAAAAAGCTGACATAAGATGGAACATTAGCAACCTGTTAGCAAACCCAAAAGCAAAAAACATCAACAAACTGCAACAAATTATCTAAAACATTAGTTGAGGCCATGTTCTCCTTGATGACCTCCTCATGCATATTGATAACATCCTTCAGCTCCTCAACAACAACATCAGCCCTCTTTTTCATCTTGCTCCTCGTCCTAAGGCACAAACCTGCCTGCATGTCCTTCTCTAGCACAAGAGTAGAAGCTTCCAATTTCTTCACTAGGTAAGAGCCACAAATCTCTTCAATCCTTTTCTCCATATTACCCAAGTCAAGCAATTTTCCGGTCCAATTCAACACTTTCTCATTCAGAAAAAAAAGACCCATAGCAGTGGTCTTCAAAGAGTTATTGTTGATATTGACCACCATTTTCAAGTCCTCCAAAATATTTCCCATTTTATCCTCTAGACTTGCCACTTTGTCCTCTAGCATTTTATTAACATTAACTTCCAAAGAGGAAATTATTTCCTCATGAGAAACCCCCAAACAATCAACATGATCGGCTGGTAGCTTATCAAGCTTAACATGCATTTATTTCACTTTTCCTTTTATTTCCCACTCCTTTCGGTTGCCTCTTAGCATAGCAACACAAACATCCTGCCAATTTTTCATCTGAAGATTGAGCTCCTTAACCTCAGAAAATAACCACTTAACCAGGGAAAGTAGGTTTCTCATCCCATCTTCGGCCATTCTACAAAACATATTCATGCTAATTTCATCCTAGTTAATTGGAGGCCGACCCTTCTGCTCCAAGTCAACAGGGGCATCAGAACAATCCCTATTTTGTTCATCCTCTTCTTCGGCTGGGAAATCCTCAACCTCCACAACATCCACCTTTATCCTCTCTTTATCTACCAAATTCTCCAAATCATCTAACGCCTCCAGACGTTCCTTCTTCACTTCCTTCTCCACAGTAGAAAAATTATGAGAACAATTAACCGTATCAATCCCCTGCATATCCACGGGGCCAATCTCATTAGGCTTCACCTACATCTTAGAGTTACCCATATCAGTAGGGCCACTCAACTGACCACCCAAATTAACCAAAACCTTAAGCCCTTGCACTAGGGAGCTCTCTAGCAAATCATCCTTACCAAGTACAGGGTTCCCCAACGAAGCATTTTGAACACAATCAAAATTTGAAGGATCCACATCACCCACAGGATGACAACCCTTCAAACCCTCTTTTCTAGAAGACAACGCGAGATTCACGTTTGAACCAGGGGCAACCACCTCAACGCCTATCTCAATTTTCCTTTTGGTTGAAGCTTTATCTTTCTTCATGCCTTTGGTTTTCCCCTTCGAATATTTTCTAACAGAATTAGCCATAATTTCCTGTAACTCCACATTAGTCTCATAGCCCTTACCCCATTCCTCTGATTCCTCATCCCTTTCCTTAGAGCCTCCTTCATCAACTGACATATCCTCATATTTTGACTCTTCCTCCTCCGAACTACCAACCCATTCACTGATAGAGTCCCTTGATTCATACCCATCATTTTTAACTCCCTTCTTACCAGGAGTTTTAGGGGAGATCAAGATCAACTTTGGCTTGATATGAGAAAAAATAAAATACATTAGCCCTTGATGAAGAGCCGCCTGCTTAGGGTTATTTTTGTGGTCTTCAATACTCTTCTCCATAGAATGTAACAGGTAAAAAGGAAACAAGACCAAAACATTATGCCTAAAATGATTTAAGAGCATAAAATGGTGAGTGTAAACCACAAAGAATCTACCTTCAAGGGTGAAGTAGTGCATAATGGTCAACAAGAGATCCCTCCAAAGCAACTTCAGGGACTTCCTAGCATAACTACCACTTCGAATTTCTTTAATCTTCTTCCTCTCGTCATGTTTAAAGAAATTCATAAAAGCCTTCTTAGCCGCTCCCCTATCTCTGAAAAACTTTCTCCTAGCAACTGAAAGACTAGTTACCTCCGTAATAAAATCTTCATCAATTCAAAACTCAACGCCCTGGTAATGTAGAGACCTCCCATTCTATCCTTTCACAAAGAAATTCATTAAATCAGGGTCTATGCCTTGAATTCTCTACATAAATTGAGTAACCCCCCCAATTCCAAGTGCTCCCACATAGTAGCATTTTTCTGAGACTCTTCACAGGAACTCGACTCAATTCTGCAACGGTCGCCACCCATAGTGATAGGAAACAAACGAAAACCCAAGAACACTTGGAAGAAATGAAAAAGTAAATTGAACTAGGCGCTACTCAAAACAATACAACAAACACTCACAATACGTTTGGGCTTATCATTCTAAGTACAACCCTACCAAAATTGCCAGTCCATCCTTCTACGGAAACCAAGGAAAGAATAATGAAATGAAATGAAAGATTTTAATGATTTCCACGAGACTAAATAGTGTATGGGCCTGAAAGAGCAAAGGGTCGACGTGCAAAACCCAACTTAAAATAATAATGAAAAACCTTTCCCTGAGAACATCTTGCTAGAAACAAGCCAGTTGGTTGTCATTAGAAATACACTTCAGATTTAGAGGTAGAGATTCAAAAGAATTCCACTCAAATCTCTCAGCCAATCCCATGTTGGAAACCCCATCAACCATCATGTTCACTTTAGGAAAAACATGTGTGATTTTGATCTCCTCAAAAGAGTTAATAATAGATATCAACTCATTAATAAAATTGGCAATTGACCATGAAGGAGGACATTTCATCATGAGACAATTAATCACATTAAGAGAGCCCCCCTCTAGTCATAGTTTAGAAACACCTTGTTTTTTAACCAAAACTAATCCATGATAAGTTGTTGTAGCCTCCGCATAAAAAAAAATTGTACAGTAGAAAATCAGATTCAATCAATTATGTCTTATTTCACTTGCACACTTATCTAAAAGACATAGGGTATTCACCATACATTTCCCTTGAAAAAGAAAACATGTGATTTCATTTATTTTTATTGTATATCTTAGAAGTGAAATTGTTGTTACATAATGATGCACTCAGAAAATAATATATACAAAAAAATGCAAAGAAAATGTTTGAAATTTAACATGTAACCTACTGTGTTGTGCTGAAAGGAATCAAGATTAAATGGGACAAGAAATAAAAATAAAATTTTGATGATTGTACTTAAAAGTGAACAGGACATGAAAAGTGTGGACAATGATGGTGCTGAAATTGAAAACCCTGATTCTAATGACATTATTGTTTTATGTCATTAGAGATAAAGAGTACATACAATTTTATATACATAGAAAATGAAGATTTGAAACTAGTAAACTAAAAATGTAAACACTGTAATATTTTTACTTCAACAACAATTCACATACCCACTTACAAAAAAGGGTGAAGCACTTTTTATTCAAACTTTGTTTTCTTTAATAGACATAACAGTAAAAGAATATTTACAAGTACAAGAATATATACACTGTTTCATAGAAAATAAGGAATGTTTCATAGAATATATATTTAGAATGTAGGAACTTCCTATGTCAGATATTTGGAAATTCCTACACACAAGTTCTACTTCAGAGCAAAAACACCCGGAAGTGTTTCACACTGGCTTAAGGTACAATCATAAATTAATGAATGTTTTTTATTATTTTAGATGGAGATTGGAGAAAATATAGAGCCTGAGCGTTCAACTAGCAAAAGAAGAAGATATGTACGTGGACGTGGACCTAAAACTGTTAAGAAACAATTCAAATGAGCAACGGTACAAAGATAGGAAAATTTATGATTTTATCTTTAGAATGTACAAAATTTCTCTATCAGATATTAAAGATGCCAGGTTGGATCATAAACTGGATAAGTAGATTTATGATTTTATCTTTAGAATGTAGGAACTTCCTCTGTCAGATATTTGGAAATTCGTACACACAAGTTCTACTTCGGAGCAAAAACACCCGAAAGTGTTTCAGACCTGTTCAAGGTACAATCTAACCTAGTTATGACACCGATAGCAATCAATTTTTCCTGAACTGTCCATACCCGAATGTTGCATCATAAACTATTCTTCTTGCACATAAAAATGCCACATATTAACCCCTTCTAAATAAAACTCAAAATACCATGAAACAATGAGTCCCCTATATTAGTAAGTAGGCAGTCTATAGGGCATAGTTTGATTTTATACAAGGATGCTCATGAAAGAAAAATTCAAGTGATAGTGAGTGAGTTGTTTGAGATTGCAGTTGATGGTGCAATATTCAGTCTTAAAGGCAGTTAGCAAAGCAGTAAATGTGCAAGAAAATCAAATTGTACACAACAAACAATTCAAAATGTTATCTTGCATAATGTCTTAAGTTTGAAGACAAAAATCTCAAATTGTATCTTGATGAAAGTAGTGACCTTAATGGACAATCACTGGCAACCGTGATTTTAAAACATGATATTGTGCTTATGGAGGCAACATTTTAAGCAAGGCGATGAGTGGTGGTTTGGAACAATGTTAGGTATGAAGGACTTCCTTTATATGCATACTATGCAGTCTAGCTTAAGACAATGTTCTTAGAAGAGATTGAAGGTGGATTATGGCACTCAAGGGTTACCATGATAAAGATTAAAGCAAAGACTGAGATCTATTTAAAAGTCACTATCATGAAGATATTAAAGATGTCAAATGCAAAATCCAAGTAGCTGGAGTAATGAACATAGTGTGAAAGAGGATAGTGTGCTAGGCCAGATTTAGGAGATCTCCACATTATCTAATCACAAGAAAATACATTCTTTATTTATTTTTTAAAATTAAAAGAAATTATTCTAAACCCTATATACTTCAAAAGCATCTGATTTTTTTTTTAAATTAAAAGAAGCCATTCTAAACCCTATATAGGATACATTGATACTTCAAAAGCATCTAAAGGAATTGGAGATTATGCAAACATATGCCAATTAAATACCTGGATTACAAATAGTAGCGTGAACATTGTAACACTTGTTGATTAGAGCAGGAATGAGATAAATGACAATGAATCCTATGCCTCCTATCACGCACATCTCCTTACCATTCTATGTCATTCTTTATAAAAACACTTCTCCATTTTGGTGGGATACACCTAAAAATAAGGTTTCAACAAAGGTTTTATTGTATGTTCATTAAAATGAAAACTCCATTATGGCGGGCTATGCTTGAAAATGAGATTTTGACGAAATTTTTAGAGTAAGTTTATTAGAGTTTTAGAGTATTTTGGCAGGCGATATTTAAATGATTGTGTGTTTATTAGAGTTGTAATGATGCCATGATTCCCGTACTACTGTCGTCTCTTATTATACCTGGCACGGTATGGTGGTGCTTTTCCCTTCCCTTCTGTTGTTTACCACACTACCGCCTTGCTCAAGGCTTCTTGTTGTGGGGTTGTGGTGTATACCACTCTACTGCATATGTTGCTCACCTTCCCAACAATATAGTGGTGTATGCTTTTGATCATTACTTGAAGAGTTTCGATGAGACAATCTTCTTTGTCTTATCGATATATCAATGTCTCATTGACATTAGATCTTATGTTCCTTTGATGTTGGTTGTCAGTGTCGATGAGACAAGCTAATATCTCTTACTGATATGCCACTATCTCATCGATATTTTCCTTTGGCAATATTTCTTTATATATTGGTGTAACTCTGCCATGTCGGGGAGACTCATGATTATTGTTGCGGTATGGTGGTGTTTTGCCCTTCCCTTTAGTTATTTACCACACTACCGCCTTGCTCAAGGCTTCTTGCTACAGGGTTGCGGTGTATACTGCTCTACTGCATATGTTGCTCACCTTCCCAGTGGTCTAGCGGTGTATGCTTTTGATCATTACTTGAAGAGTTTCAATGAGACAATCTTATTTGTCTTACCGATATCTCAATGTCTCATCTACATTACTTCATTATATCTAAGAGTTTTGTTTCACCAAGCACTTGTAGATATACCTTGTCGATGTGACGTAAGTGATTCTCTCCTCAATTTGCCTGTATCTTGTTGACATTTCACTATTTTACATCATCGATGAGACATGTAAATAAGTCTCTTCGACATAGGGGTGTCTAAACTGACGCTAAACCCAAAGCTAAACTCGAAGCTAAAATCAGAGCCAAAGGTGACACTAATGACGGTGCCACACTCAAAGCCAATATCAGAGCTATAGTCAACATTAATTTCAGTGCACATTAACACCTAAATTAGCACCAACTTGTCCTGATCGACGCAAATAAATGCCAAAAATAGTGCCATTCTGATAAATAGCACCAACATTAATCGCATTTTGTTTTCACAATCCATAATAGTTCACTTGAAGATTTCTGGATAAACTGTGCGCATATTTTTACATCCACATTTCGGATCATACTCCATGATCCATCATCAGGATGAAAGGCAGAAAGAAAGAGAAGTGAAAGATGTGATAGTAGACTTGGATAGAAATAGGAGAGAGGTGAGAGGGTTGGGAAGCACAAAAACCCAAAAAAACTAATAAGTATAAAAATCTAAGGATTTTATCCTTCTTCTTTCTTTGTTCTTGACAGGGATTTCTTTTTCTTTTCCTTAGATTTTTATAATTATTAGTTTTTTTGGGTTTTTGTGCTTCCCAACCCTCTCACCTCTCTCCTATTTCTATCCAAGTCTGCTATCTCATCTTTCACTTCTCTTTCTTTCTGCCTTTCATCCTGATGATGGATCATGGAGTATGATCTGAAACGTTGATGTAAAAATATGCACACAGTTTATCCAGAAATCTTGAAGTGAGCACCAACATTTTCAAAAAATTGGCAAAAAATACATTAAAATAGTGGGTGGAAGCAAAAAATGAAGCAAATCACAGGGATTTGTTGTAGTGACTTAAACATTATTACTATTTTGACTGACTTGGCAAGAGAGAACATAAAACCAAGTCAATGCAACACACACAAGAACACCAAGATTTTTACGTGGAAAACCCAATGAGAGAAAAACCACAATGAGTGTTAACTCACAATATATTATATCCAGATACCAAATATTACGGGGCTCACTGCCAATACTCATTGTCCTTGAAAGGCTCACATCCTGAATACAAAAGATGGCTCACTGCCAAGATACAATGATAGTGGCTCACTGCCAAAGAATGAACTGATGGAATACACCTTCAATGTGCAGGGTTCAGTTTCGTTGAAGCTTAGAATAAAAGCACTGCATTCCTTTACAAATCTGTACCACTGATAAAGTATTTAAGCTTTGATCTTCTCTTCTGTTCACTTGCTCGTACATAACACACTCACACCTTTTCCTTCACTTCATTTTTTTCTTTCTCCTTCTTCCTTCTTCTTTCTCTCTCTTTCTTCTTTCCTCCTTTTCCATCTTCAAAGCATCTTGTATATATATGTGTTTATAAAAGCATATCTTATTCATCAAATAGGTCGGCACCATATAAGATTTAACATTTTATCCATGTAGTGCATTATGCCAAGTTGATTATTAGTCCTCATAATATATTGCATTCGATGAGTCGACTGAGACTAAACAAAATTATTCAAACCAACAAATAATCCTTAAAGAAAACACCTTCTGGATCCAGGAACACATTAATTTACCATCACACTACTAGCAAAGAGACTGTCAGCTCAACCACAACATAAGAATCTTCACCTTAGTAGAATGCAGAATCTCCCACATAGTACACCATACATGGAACAATAGTAGGATACAAAGTTGAACTCTGTTAGAGATAACTTTCTGTTCATAGGAAAAATAACATCTCAAGATCCAAGAAAAGTAGTCTAAATGAGTCAATAAAACATGGTTAGGAGATTAGAGTCATATCAGATCTTATAATGAGTTTCAAACTCAAATGCCAACATATTGATCCATCACAGAGGAGTGTTACCAACAAATAACAACTTTCATAAAACAAAGCATTGAAATTCCCATTTAGTCATCATCATGTAGTTATTACCATGTTGACATCAATGACAACATAACCAACATAACCATCCAAACTTCATGCTCGTGTTGCAAGTCTTCCAACAATCTCCTCCTTTGGCATTAATGGCAACATGCATGACAAAAACCAATTTTTTTTTCAAGTATATTGCAACTAAATGTTTTGACTTACTCCCCCTATCAAAATAATCTTCACAAAAAGTTATTCCTCTCACTCTCCATATCTTTTATTTCTCCTACTCTTTATCTCTCCCCCTTTGACATCAATGACAAAGGAAGGGGTCCAGTATAAGAATGTGTATCAAAAGGTAGCCAAAATGATATGAACACAAATTTAACCATAAAGAGGAACCTATGAGATTCTCCAAAATATCCTTTCATGACGCTTTACCTTCTTCCCATGAACCTTTTACACTGACAAGAATCTTGTAAAATAGCTCAAGTTTAGTTAGAGACTCTATACCATTTGTTAAAGTATTGGGACTAAGATTGATTTCTCATGTTTCACCAATACATCCAAGAGCACTAGAAACAAAAGTATTTCTGAATTTAATCATGTCTTTGAGTGCCACAAACTTTCTGATGACATCTGTTCTTTGATCCTGTAGAGAGAAAAAATTGTCCTGAAGCTGCGTACTGTAGGACCACCTCTGATTATCTTTATCTTCTGCTAACTTGTATGTATCTGCCTGAGTGCTCAGTCGAGACTCACTCATTCTTATTTCATTTCTCATATTCAATGTATTGCCAGACCAATCTAGACAAAAGGAGAGTAGTTCATGTGCTTCTTCTTCACAACCTTGTACATTTTCCAATTCTTTCATTACTCGATTGTATGCATTTGCACATTTTCCTTTGATATCATTCAAATCTTCTTCATCAGACCTAGTTCTAACAAACTCTTTAAGTCCGAAGATGTAGATTTTCAAAGAATTAATCATGCCACAAAGATTCTCCACAACATAAATAGATCAATCAAAATTGGCACTAGGAATAACCTTTTGTAGATCTTCCAAATTTCTCTGAATGTTTACTCTTTCATGCCCATGTTTAATCTTGCTTTCTTCTGCACCTTCTTGCTTCACTACACTCTTCCTTTTCTTCCCTGTTCTGGTCTTGCTACCGAGGATAATTTCATTGAGATCCTTAGGGCTTTCTAAGAGAATTTTAGCATATTTATTAGTCTCTAAAACTTCATAACCCAATTCAGATATCCAAACCAACCTTGATTCAACTACTTCCATGTGACAAAAATTTGTAGACACAAGAAAATTTATGCTTTCGAAGTATCTTTCCACAACACTCATTGGAATCCTAGACCTTTTGTTCATCCTCATCTAAAATGTTCCAAAGAATGCAACAAGGGCAGACTCTTGTGCATCCAAACTAGCAAGATTTATCATGAAATTCCTAATTTGGTAGGCAAGATGCTCTGGATTTGACCATTCTAACTTTCCTATTACAGACAACTCTCTCAAAAAGTAAAAGAGTAGAAAAAAATCAAATTGCCATACCTAAAAGTATTCTTCCTGTTCTTGATTTCCTTTAATTTCTTCAAAAGATGTAAGCAAAGTAGTTCAAACAATTCATATTCCATACCTCTTAACACCATGTCAACAACAACATTGACCACAACAGTAGAAAACGTAGAGTCATTTTAGGGATACAAACTTTATGACCAATGACCATAGTAGCATACCTCATTACCAGATCAACAATCGATCTTAACCCAATTTCCTTTTCTTTTGAACTTGCACCTATAACCTCAATTATTTATTTCTCATTCATAGTCTTTAGCTTAGAAACCGGTCCAAAGGAACATAGACTAGTTACATCTCTAATTGCTTCTTTGATAACCATATGTGCCTCATCAATCCACAAAGATTCATCATGAATTCTACTCAATACTATTCAAATATATTTCTTTTCAAATTCAAACAAAGGAACTTTTCTCCAAACATCCAAAATTTTCTTAGCTAATACTCTATAAGCATCATAATTCAATTCATTTTCCCAACACATATTCAATTGAATTGATGATGCTTCTTCAATCTTACTATAAACAAATGCATATATATCTTCTATAGGAAACACTCTCAAAGGTATGCAAGAGAATGCACCCATAGACTCTTCCAACACATTCCTCATATATCTCTTTAATCTTGCTTTATCCGCACAATTCACAATCTTCGAATTATCTATCAATAACAATAAAATATTGTGCAAACAAAAATACCTCTGAAAATGTATAGATGTTATGTTTTTGGAGCACACTTCGAACATTGCTTTCTTCACACTTTGAAACTCTGAATTTCCTTCAAAACTTCCTTTGCACACTTCTCCAAAACTATATAGGTCTTTAATGTTGTCTGATCTTATTCCTTCCATTCTGAATGATTTTGTAATAAATGTTTCATCTTGCAGGTAGATTGCTTTGAAATTTGTGTACACCTCCATTCTTTCAAATTCTACAGGCCTCATTCTTCACACATGTGAAAAATACCTTAATCTTGTTACCACATTAAATATACTTCTGTCATGATATGACACAAGTACCAATAAGGGGTTTATTAGATTTTCTGATGATTGTACCCCCTTAGTCGGTACTTTCATCTAGAAATTGACAGGAGTCTCTGTACAGGAGGTCAACACAGAAAAAACTGATGAATCCTTTCTCCAAATCCTTTCCATTTCTTTTCTTGTCACTTTCGGATCAAAGGTTCGATCATTCTTCATCATTGGATAGATGTTCTTCTTCCTTATGTTGTTTTTACCAGGATGATCTAGTTTTCTACACTTATAGCAAGTAACATTCTTCTTTCCATTTTCCTTTTTATCCTTACATCCATTCTTCTTGTCCTTAGAATCATTAGCATTATTCTTACAATCCTTTTCTTTATGACCAAATCTCTTGTAGGAATGACAAACACCATTGAAGTATAAATACCTTTTTGCATCATGCCGTTTTACATGAGTTTTTTCTGGATTTGATTCTTCACTCCTTGACTTGTTTATCCTTATATCATGCCTTCTTTTTAGTGAATTTCTTCTCTTTAGAACTTTGACCTCTTTCAAACCCTAAACTACTCTTATCCCTTTCCAGTCTTTGAGAATTAATCAATTCATCAAGCATCGTCGAGCTTATCTTAAATTTTTCTTCAAAACTATTTGCCTTTTCCAATTAGATCTCAAGATTTCTAATTCTAATTCAAGCTTTGCACATTCATCCATCTTCTTCTGAATTTCAATTTCCTGATATTCTTCAATTTTTTTCTTCTCATCCAATTTTTCTTGTAGGCTAGTAATGATTTCTTCTCCTTTAGTCAATAGGTCACATGCATTAATACATGTACTTTGTAGTTTTTTAATGTGCTCATTTGATTTTATCAACTTGTCCTTTAGGGCTTTCATTTTTTGAAAATTGAGCAATGACAACTTTTGAGGGAAAAAAAATTATATTCAAATTCCAAAAACTTCCTCAAGTTGTTAGGCTTCTTCCAAGGAACCAAGCTCTGACACCAATTGTTGAATATCCAGAATACTAAGAAGGGGGTGAATCAATATTCCACAAATTGATAATAAAATCCACTTAACCATTATTACTATTTTGACTAAATCAACAAGATAACATAAAACCAAGTCAATGCAACACACACAAGAACACCAAGATTTTTACATGGAAAACCCAATGAGGGAAAAACCACGGTGAGGGTTAACTCATAATATATTATATCCGGATATAAAATATGATGGGCTCACTGCTAGGACTCACTATCCTTAAAAGGCTCACTGCCAAGATACAATGATAGTGCCTCACTACCAAAGAATGAACTGATGGAATACACCTTCACTGTGCAGGGTTCAGTTCCACTAAAGCTCAAAATAAAAGCACTGCATTGCTCAAAAAATCTATACCACTGATAAAGTATTTAAGCTCCGATCTTCTCCTCTCTTCACCTACTCACACATAACACACTCACACCTTTTTCTTCTCTTCCTTTTTTTCTTTCTCCTTCTTCCTTCTTCTTTCTCTCTTTCTTCTTTCCTCCTTTTCCATCTTCAAAGAATACTATATATATGTGTGTGTATACAAGCATATCTTACTCATCTAATAGGTCAACACCATATAAGATTTAACATTTTATCCATGTAGTGAATTATGCCAAGTTGGCTATAGTCTTCATAATATGTTGCATTCACTAAGTCAGCCAAGACTAAACAAAATTCTTCAAACCAACAAATAATCCTCAAAGCAAACACCTTCCATATCTAAGAACACATTAATTTCCCATCACACTATCGGTAAAGAGACTATTAGCTCAACCGCAACATAAGAATGTTCACCTTAGTAGAATGCAGAGTCTCCCACACAATACACCATACACAAAACAATAGTAGGATACATGGTTGAACTCTATCAGAGATAACTTTTTGTTCATAGAAAAAATAACATCTCAAGATCCAAGAAAAAGTAGTCAGAATGAGTCAACAAAACATGTTTAGGAGATTAGATTCATATTAGATCTTACGAATGAGTTCTGAACTCAAATGCCAACATATTGATCCATCACAAAGGAGTGTTACCAGCAGAGAACAACTTCCAGTAAACAAAGAAAACTTCCCATGTAGTCATGATCGTGTAGTTATTACCATGTTGACATCAATGACAACATAACTAGCACAACCATCCAAACTTCATGCTCATGTTGCAAGGCTTCTAACAAGTATGTGGCAAGCACACTTACTGGATAAGCTTCTCCATCTTTGTACGAATGATGAGAAGGTCTCACCATATTTTTTCTGTTCAACACATTAATGGGTAATGTTGATATCAGTTGATATGTTGTACGAAAAGTGTGCAATGAACTTATCCATTAGGTCACTCCAAGTTTGTATACTTGGAGGTAAGTGTGTCAACCATTCGAGGGCTTGGCCTCCTATAATCTATGGAAAAAGTCTCATGAGGTATGTATGTTCATGTGCCACATCTAAGGAGGTGGTATGGAACTCCCGTATGTGTTCAACGGGGTCTCCCTTTCCCTTGTATTTTTCAAATTTAGGAAAAATAAAATTCATGGGAAAGGGGGGCATGTGAATGCTCCTATCAAAAGGGTAAGGACATAAGTCCTCCAACGAGTAGGTTTTTCTACTCCCAATTACATGCATGTTAGTCATTTGGTGTTGTAATGTCTGTAACCATTGATCCATCATATCCATGGGTGATGGTGCCACTGGAACTGAGTTGGGTTGGATGTATTGTGTGGAACCTTGTGAGGGGTTCCCGAATGGATTGGTCGTGTGTTGTGGATTGAATCCATGAATATTTTGATGTTGATGCCTAGGTGGAATGTGTTGGTGAAATTGTGACGTGTATGTGGGATTTTTTTTAAATGATGGTGGTGGTGGTGGTTGTTTAAAACTAGTTGTGAATGTAGAACCAAGATTGTTTAGTTGTTGTGGAGGGGGTTGATTAAACCCAGTTGTGTATGTAGAAGCATGATTATTTGGTTGTTATGGTGGGGGATGATGAAACCCAAACATAGATGTAAAACCAAGATTGTTTGGTTGTTGTAAAGGTGGGGGTTGAGTAATCCCAAATGTATATGGTGAACCAAGATTATTTGGTTGTTCTGGTGGGGGTTGATGAAACCGAAATGTAGATGTAGAACCGAGATTGTTTGGTTGTTGTGAAGGTGGGGGTTGATTTAACCCAAAGATGATAACAAACCAAGGTTATTTTTTTGTTTTTGGGGGTGGAGTGACGTTTTGACCTGTTCCGAAAAAGGATTGAGTCCTTGTCAGAGGTGTGTTCATTTTTTTTGAAGTAGATGTACCCACTTGTGGTCTTAATATATGACGGGTTGGTCTTTCGTATCTTTCTTGGTGTATTCAAATGGGTGGAATTTTGGGTTGCAACCATAGTGTGAGTTAGTGCCTGCAGTTGTAGATGTGAAGGAAAATGGATTTTCCATTGGTTTAGTGAATATAGGTGGTGGTGGAACATTCACAGTTGACGAACAATGAGACATTTGGGTAGGTGGCATGCCTGTGTTCAATTGTGATGTGGGTGGTGATGCAATAGGTGCCAATGATGGTGAAGGTCTATTCATGGCCCATAATCCTAGTTTCACTATGTTAGGAGTATCCCCTATGATTGAGGTTATGTCAAAGTCAAGCGGTGTCCTAGCTTCATTTTGTGCCAATTGAATGAAGTACCTATTGAGGTTTGGTGGTACAATTTCTTCAATGATTCCCAAGATCCTTGGATCTTGAAACACATTTTGATTTCCTCAAGCGTGAGCCCTTAGTTCACATCATTTAAAGTGTAATTATAAAAAGGGGGAAGATTATGATTTTGTGAGTTCGTGTGACGACTAGGATTTTTACCAAAGTTCATTTCACTAGTTGGGTTGTACATTGGATTAGATGATGAGTCCATATCTTTTCTTTTGATTTGTGATTGTGCGACAACCATCAAAGTGATGGTGTTTTAATTTATTTTTTTCTATATTTTGTCAGTTTTTGTGAAGTTTTTGGTATGGATGCAACTAAAATGAATCTACTCTATGTTTTTGGTATTTTTTCAATTTTTAGAAATTTTGAAAGGTACAAGACTAAAAGAAAACTATGAATTTTTTATTTTTTGTGATTATATTTCGCTAAATGCAAAGACCTTTGATATCTTGACTTTGGATCCTAAAAGATGAACTTGACAAATTTTTTAGTTTTGGACTGATGTAACTAAGTAAAAAATCCTAAACCTCTAGTGATGATGGTGGCTTGATAGAAAAAGTCAATTTTCAACTAGAATAATGAGTTGAGAAACCTACTTTTGTTGATGGGGGTATTTTGTAGACGAGTTTTTGATGATTTTCCAAGTGATGACCCTAGAATTTTGACTTCTAAACTTGTTTTTAGTTTTCAAGTAACGTTTTAACCTAGGAAATGTAAAAAAAATATTGAAAAATGTAGGAAAAAGTAATTGTTCAGATTTTGATTTTTGTGTAAATGAGATCAGGTTTATGTAGCCTTTGGAAATAAACTCAGTTTTATTTTTCAGATAGATGCAACAGAGAAATCAACAGATGCAGTGCAAAATATGTCAACTGTGACGCAGTCTACAATAGATGCGTTGCATAACTTGTCGAATGTGTTGCACATATTTATGTATTTTTGTTTGTTTGCTAAGGCAAAATTTTGACTGATAAAGAGATGCAATGTTTTAACATATGAATGCATTGCATTCATAAACAAATTTGTCACACTATTTTTGTGGTGTAGATACACACTTTCAGTGCATAGGCTAACAGATGCGGTGCACAAGTCTTGTCAAAAATCCAACCTCTAAGAAACCCTAATATTTTTTAGTTTTCTAATTTTAGATGTGATTCAGTTTAAGCAAACACAAAAAATAGTTTTTGATAGGTTATTAGTTGTGATTTTTGATAGTTTGTGTCAATGATAAGGCCCTAAGGCCGTTTATTTACACTAGTAATAACAAGATTAAAACACATGCACAACTTAACTTAGTAGTAGAATAGGTGTGTAACTTTAAGTAGGTCCACCACCCATTTAAGGGTAAATACTTATAAATATTGGGTAGTGAAACAATTGGGATATTTTTTTTCAAAACCTTCTCTATACGAAGGTAGATAGGAGATGTCTAGTGACACAAGGTCGTCGATAGATGCCACAGGCACACCTTTCACTGCCCGAGAGGCTATTACTAGCAACCCAACAAGATCTATCTCAACCTAATAAAGTACATAGTGAGTAGCTTTACGGTATGATCTGCATCCCTTGCACCATTTTATAATATTATGTTTGAAAGTATTCTAATGCCTCTACAACAAAGGTTTTTAGTGGGTAGATTTTCATGAACACCGTCGACCTCTCAAACGCCTCCTCAAGGCCCAAAAAATTGACATTTAGTCATAGAGATATATGAAATCAAAGAAAACAACCACAATCTGCAATCCTATACTCAAAAAATGATCCAATTTAATCAATGGAAAACATGCACATGAATAAAACCAAATTCAAACAAATGATACCTTCACCTTTACCATGTTTTCAAGAATTATTTCCATTGTCCTTCTTTGTATGCTTTTTCTCTTAGAAATGGGTATGCTCTTATTTCGCCTTAAGCTTTAAGTGTGTGCGAGATGATCACAATAATGTAAATTCCAAAGTTTCATGGTTAGCCTGATCATTCATGGTTGGAATGTGTTGCAAGTATGAAGGTGTTGTCATTGATGTCAACCGATTGTTATTGTATTGATGTCAACATAGTTGGTTATTAGTTGTATATGTTGAGGATATTGAGAAAATTGTAATAGAGAAGGTTTACAGGTTGTGCATGTATAGTTGAGATGTTGAAGAAGTTTTATGAGTACATGGAGCTATCCTTATGTTGTTATGTCTGAAGGTGTGTTAGAGTGAAGAAAGTACTACAATTATGTCTCTGGTACTTGAGTTCCAAGTGCTTTTGAGAAAATTTGATAAATAGAGAAAACAATGTTTGTAGGTATTTAGTGTATGCTCTGGGATGCACTCTGTGTTTCTTCTAGGTTGATGCAATGCCTGTGCAAATCTGAGGTATTATTCATGATTGTTGGTAGTTGCTATATACAAAATTTGGGCTACTAGATTGTCATATAATGCAAGATATTTTCACCAGTATGTGAAGTGTGCATTTCAGTGTGTTTGGTTGTGGTCTGGGAGAAATGTATTTGCTCCACATTTCTCTACATTTTGGGTTTAGGACGTAGTTCTAAGAATAAGTTGATAAGGTTTCTTTCTTGCTTGGTTCAAGAGGATTTGAGATTTGGTGTTGTTGTTGATGACTTTTTGAGTTATAGTGTATTCTAGTGGTTAACTGGGTTATTCAAATGTACAAAATATTCATACTCTTTAGGTGAAGTTTTTTGCGAAACTTCTAGATGAATTTTCAAGTGTTTATTACTTATTCCAGATCATGTTCAAGTGATGTTTTTTGTTTGAAAAGATTGGACTGAGTTAAGGAAGTGTTTGCTTAATTGTTTTATGTGTTTTACATGGGTGTTGGATGACCTTGTGTTAAACACTACTTACGAAGATCATAGAAGCGCGTTGAGGCATGTTGGGACTCATATAGGTCCTCATTTAGAATATGTATAGGTCACCCTCATTCTAATTCCACTGTAGAATGTTTTGGCATCAAACTAATTTGAATTTGTAAATGAAAATTATGTATGGCCGACCTTGGAAGGGTTTCAAGGTTGAAGATGATATAAGTACAAGTTGAGATGTCTGTGAAAGTCAAGATAGATGCGAGATAGTGTGTGTAATGTGAATTCAAGCAGATTAGTGAAAATTTTAAGTGTTGAGCTCTGGAAGGAAATGAGCTGAAGGTGTACTCTATCTTTCAAGCATGTCTGCAAGTGTGTGAGAAAATTGTGGTGGAATATATGTTGCATTAAAATAGTTTTCTCTTTGTAACAATCCTCTTCTATCTTCTTTGTAATTTTGTGGCAATGAGCCTAGGTAGTGGTCCCTCATTGGACAATGTGTCCTGTCTTGGCAGTGAGCCTTTGTATTTGATTTTGGAATTCTTTATATTGTGAGCTAATCCTCACTGTGTTTTTTCCCTCATTGGGTTTTCCATGTAAATCTGGTGTTATTGTGTGCATGGTGTTATTAATTTCAGTTTAAATTTCTACACTTAACAATTTAATATATTAGTAGAGTAAAGGTTTTGTGAATGCATGTAAATCTAACATATGTTAAGGGTTTTGAAGTTTAAAATTGCTATAGCTGATTCACCCCCCTCTTAGTTATCTTGTTCAACAATTGGTATTAGAGTGAGGTTCCTTGGAGAAGAGCTTAACCACTTAAGGAAGATTTGGGATGGCGAGCAAGATGTTATTGAGTCTCCTAGGTTCGATGGCACTGACTATGCATTCTAGAAAACAAATATGGAAGGATATGTCATACTCTAGATATGAGATCGAAAAGTCTATTCAAAACTAGTATGTTGCACTGACAAATGGTCCAAGTACTACTGATGAGATCAAAGCACATGAAATCAACAATAAGGAAAGATTTATTATTGTAAATAGTCTTTCACATTTTGAAGTAGTTAAAGTTATGAATATGAAGAATGCTAAAGAGGTTTGGGATAAGTTGGAAAGGATGTATGAAGGAGATGAAAAGGTTAAACAAGAAAAGTTGTAGAACTTGGAGGCACAATTTGAGATCTTGCGAATGAGCGAAGATGAGAACATCAAATCCTACATGTAGAGAGTAGATGAGCTAGTAGGTGGAATGAGAGGACTTAGTGCACAAATAGATGAATCCAGGATAGTGAAGAAGGTACTCAAAACTCTCCCTGATATATATAGTGAAAAGGTATTTGCTATAGAGGAAATTGTGGATTATAATACTTATATTAAAGATCAGTTGATTGGTACATTAACTTCATTTGAAATGAGAAAGCTTGGATTGAAAAATGGAACAAAGATATAAACTGCATTCAAGGCTATAAAAGTGGAAGATTTGGATGAAGACAATCTTGATGAAGTGGAAGAAAATTTTGTAGGAAGAATGAAAAAGGGCTCCAGTAAGTATCAAGGTAAATTACCAGTCAAATGGTTTAGTTGTGGAGGAATAGGTCATTATGCTTCAAGATGTCCAAAAAGAGCTAAAAGAAATAAACATAGACAAGATAAAAAAAATAAAGGAAAGATGATCAAAAGAGCATATTATGTCAATGAAGATGCTGGCATTTTTGATGATGAGTCTATTTATGGAGATTTTGATGATAATGAATTCTTGTTCCTAGCTTTAAAAGATGAATCTACTACTGCTAACACTGAAAGATGTGTGAAGGAAAGTGCTCTAGAGAAATTTGAAGGTACTGTGGTCTCTGCTTTTCATGCTAAACAAGAAGAGAACAACTGGGTTGTTGATAGTGGCTACTCAAATCACATGATTGGTGACAAAAGTAATTTTGTTAAACTTGAGAAATATGATGGAGGCTTAGTTAAGTTTGGAGATGATTCTAGTGCTAAGATATGTGGGATAGGTTCAACCAGTTTTGATGGCAAGCATAATATTGATGGTTATGTTAAGGGTTTGAGACATAATCTCTTGAGTGTTGGATAGATATGTAATAAGGGATATAATCTTGTGTTCATGGATGAAAAATATAAAATCAGGAAAGGATTTGGAACTATGATTGTTGTTGGCAAGAAGATTGAAGGAAACATTTATCAACTTAAAGGTGCTGATGGACATTGATTTATGTCTCAAATTAGTGACAATTGTCTATGGCACTGGAGGATGTGTCATATGAATTTTGACATGGTCAGAATAAGTACAGTACAAGTTGTGAGAGATTTACCAAGAATTAAAAATCTTGTTAATGTAGTTTGCAAGGACTATCAGTTCGCAAATCAAGCTAGAAACAACTTTAGGCCAAAGGAACAATTTACTATTGGACTACTGGAATTGATTCATATAGATCTTTGTGGTCCTACAAGGATGAGAAGTCTACAAGGTGACATGTATTTTATGCTTTTAATTGATGATTACTGTAGAATGACATTAGTTACTTTTCTTAGAGAGAAATATGATGTGTTAGACAAATTCAAGGCATTTAAGGAAATGGTTGAGAATGAAGTAGATTTGGGGTGATCCCACAATACTGGTTTACAATTTTTGGCCAAACTAGACACTAAACTAATTTTTTCTAACTAAATCTTCACTTTCGGGCACCTATAGTGGCTAAACCGTGAGGAATTTGAAGATGATACAAACTAGTGATTTGTGAAATTTTGTTTGTAAATTCTAAATATATATTTTTAATTTTTTTTGGAATCAAATTGCACGTCTTTTTCCATCTCCTTCGAAAACTAGTTTTTTCGGTAAACACCATTTTTAAGGAGTGATGCTCACTTTATACAACATAACTTTTTTTCCATGAAGGATAAAATTCTATTTTTTTCAAATTTAGATTTGTAACTATGATATCTAGTGCCTTCATTTGGTTTCATAGTGTTTTATTGAATATTTTTCTTTAATCAAGTTTCAAAGTGAAACCAATTACAATTCAAACATAGGCAGACTGTATACAACATAACTTTCTTTGTATGTATCAAAATTATTATTTTTTTGTTGGATCAAGGACTTTAATATTTAGTGCATTGATATTTTTCAATTTTTGTTTTTCATAATCTACTATTTTTCCACTTGTGCAGAATAGAGAGCTTGATTTAAAATTAAATTTATTTAAAATTATGCTTTTTGGGAAGCTTATAATAAGGACTACATATTTACAAAAAAAAAAATTTAAATGAATTCATTTGATCCCCAAAAGGTAAATCAAAATTAAATTTTTATCAGCATTTTGATAGGTGTAAAGGAGACTCTGTTATAGGTATTGTTTAAAACTAGTGGGGTTCTATCGAAGGGGGTTTGATCTAAGGTGGTTCGATCAAACCCTCTTCAATTGGAATCATTTAAATGAAAATTTTCAAGGCTTAAATCATTATATTTTCTAAAAGTATGTGATTTCAACAAAAATCAAGATCTCCCAGAATTTGTAAACTAGTATTGTGGGATCACCCTTTGAAAATAAAATGTTTGAGATCTGACAGTGGTGGTGAGTTCACCTCCATGAGTTTAACATGTTTTGTGAAGCCCATGGAATATGAAGACAATTGACTGCCCCTAGAACTCCTCAGTAGAATGGAGTTGTTGAAAGACAAAATATGATAATTCAAGAAGCTGCTAGATCAATGATAACAAAGGCAGGTCTACCAGAAGTTTAATAGAGAGAAACAATTCACACTACTATTTATGTGTTCAACCGAGTTCAAGAAAAAGCTAACAACCCTAAGACTCCTTATGAACTATGGTGTGGAAGGATTCCTACTGTCAAGTATTTCAAGGTTTTGGAAGCAAATGTTATATTAGAACATATGAAAAAAACTAGGAAAGTTTGATGCTAGATGTGATGAAGGTATTTTCCTTGGATACTCTACTAGAAGAAAAGTTTAAAAATGTTACAATAAAAGGCTAAGAAATGTTGTAGAAAGCACAAATGTCAAGGTTGATGAAGCATTGAAGAATTCAATTGAAGTTGTTGGATATGTATAAGATGAACTTCATTGCAGAGAAGTAGAAGAAGTTGTTGAAGAATAAGAAGTGCAAAATGAAGAAGAAATTTCAGAAAGGGTTCCTAAAACCCCTAAGTATGTAGAAAAGAATCAATTAGAAGATCAGATCATTGGAGACAAGAGGAAAGGTGTATTGACAAGAAGTAGAGATGTTGAAGTTAAGGTAAATTATTGCTTACTTTTTGAAGTGAGCCTAAGACAATGAGTGAGGCATGTAAAGATTAACATTGGATGAAAGCAATAGAAGAGGAACTTATGCAAATTGAGAAAAATCAAACTTGGGAATTGGTTCCTAGACTAGCAAACAAGAACATAATTGGAAGTGTGTTTTCATAAACAAACTAAATGAGAATGGAGTAGTAAGAAACAAGGAAAGGCTTGTGTGTAAAGGTTACTCACAAGTGGAAGGTATAGATTTCCTGGAGACATTTTCTCCAGTGGCTAGAATGGAAGCTATTAGAGTGTTTTGGGCATTTGCTGCTCATAAGGATTTTAAAGTTTACCAGATGGATGTGAAGTCTACATTTCTGAATGGTGAGTTATCTAAGAAGAATTTTACATGGAACAATAAGAGGGATTCCAGTTGTTAGATCAATTGGATATGGTTTGCAGATTAAAAAATACTTTATATGGTTTGAAGCAAGCTCCTAGAGCTTGGTATGCAAGATTGGACAAATATTTGATTCAACAAGGTTTCAACAAAGGTACTGTAGATAGCAATTTATATTTCAAAATTGAAGATGACAAGATCTTGATATTAGTTGTGTATGCGATGACATTATTTTTGGAGGAAATGAAAATATGTGTAATATGTGTGCTAAAGAAATGCAAAAATAGTTTGAGATGTCTATGTTTGGTGAGATGAATTTCTTCCTTGGACTGTAAATAAATCACACAAATAAAGGAATTTTTATTTCACAATCAAAGTATGCAAAATAAATGTTGAAGAATTTTTTTGGAATGGATGGTTCCAAACCGGTATGCACTCCTCTGGTAATTGACTGAAAATTAAGGATGATGATTCCCCTAAGGTTGATCAAAGAAAATATAGATCTATGATTGGAGGATTGCTATGTTTAATTGCTACCAGATTGGATATCATGCATGCAGTTTGTCTTGTGGCTAGATTTCAAGAAGATTCTAAAGAAACACATGTTGCAGTTGTCAAGAGGATATTTAGATATCTAAATGGCACTCCTGATTATGGCTTGTGGTATCCCAGGGATATTAATTTTAAACTAATTGCTTATACAAATGCAGATTGGGTAGGTTGTATTGATGATAGAAAAAGTACAATTGGTGGTGCATTATTTCTTGGATGCAGATTGGTATCATGGTTAAGAAAAAAGCAAGATTTAGTTTCCTTATCCAATGTGGAGGTTGAGTATATTACTACAACATCATGACGCACACAATTTTAGTGGATGAGAGAGACGTTGAAGGATATTAGAGTAATGTATGATGATACCATCTCTATTTTCTATGATAATACAAGTCTAATTAACATTTCAAAGAATCTGGTGATGAACTCAAGGACAAAGCATATATCGATCAGGTATCACTTTTTGAGAGAGAAGGTTATGGAGAATGAAGTAAAGCTTGAGTATGTACCTACAAAGGATCAAATTGTTGACATATTTACTAAGGCTCATCCTAAAGATACTTTTGAGTATCTCCTGTTAGCTCTCAAAAATGCAGGCTGAATGCCTCAAGAGGCTGCCAATCTCTTGATACGCTTTAGGGTAACAAACAAGGTCAAGAGAACTCAACCTTCTACTCTTTAGGTGCTGCAGACCTGGGTGGGTGTATCTTTCCGAATAGTGCAGACTTAACTTGTGATTATCCTTCTGAAATGCTTTGTCCACAATGACAAATAATAGTGAACAAATGGAACCAAACTTGATAGCTTCCTTCTGATCTAAATCCTAGAATGCTTAATTAATAGATATAAAGAAACTGAAAAGGATTCAAATAGTGAAATGCAGAGACTAGTGCCTTGTTGGGTAGGTGGAGTCAAATGAGATCAAGATGAACAACACTCTCTGGATGAGATACAAATCATCTAGCATATGATCTATTCATAACTTGTATGAACATGCAATATTGTGACTTACTAAGTTCTACTTTAATGATCCAAAATGAAATCTCTCTGATTACTGTGATCAATAAAAGGATTTAATCTTTACTTGAAAGAACCAATTGATTAATCACATGAATACATCAAATGTGTATTGATAAATTGAACATAAACTTGCTATGTCAACTTAAATAACCAGAAAAATCAATCATGGAGACAACTTAGTAGTATTTTTCATTTAATTCAATAGATAACTGACACTAGAAAAATGCAGCAACATCAACTGAATCTCATAAATAACTCCATTGTGAAAATCATGCAACAATAGCCTCTGGTCTGATAATTTTATTCTAATGTATCTACTTGTAGTGTATCAAAAAATATAATCTCTAATGGATATCAATTAACAACTACATCATGCATATATATACACCAGCATGAGAAAAATATCAAAATAGAACATCATGTCGGCCCAACATGAAAATCGGGCTCCAATCAAGTGGGCCAACAACAGTCACCAATTCAAATTCATGTCGGCCACAGTGATTTGTAATTTACCAATAAGCAGTCGGTGGGACATATCGCAACTTATGCCAAAGGCAATTCAAATGTTTATCATTCTACTTGAATATTGTTTTCACATTCACCGCAGCTACCTGCACATTATACCGAAGCCATGTAGTAGCCTTTTGTTCCATTGCATATCGCTATAGCCTACCACTGTCGTTGAGATGTCATATAGATTCAAAATGTTTCATCAAAATATATTTCCTTTATGTACTTTCCATTCGCTGAGACAAGGGCACTTCTCACACCGAAGCAATCCTTTCATTTTGTTCACAGCTGCCGTAGCTTATCACTTTCGGGGAGATGTCTCAAAGATTAAACCAAGCTTCACCAAGGACATCATCAATATTCAAGTCGCTGTGATATTCCAATGGTTACATCGAATTCAAGGAATAACCATATGCCTTTCTTTCATTTCGGTATAGCCAACCACAGTCGGTGAGATACTACATAGAAAGTCATTAGTTATACCGAAAGCAAACCTTTTACATTTTTGTTATGTCACTGTAGCTCATTACACCCGGGGAGACGCTATGTAGAGAGTTCCATATTATGCCGAAAGTCACCCCGGGACCACATGTGCGCCAAGACACCGCCAACCTTATAGCGATATGTACATCAAAGTAGATCAACGTGTAAGGTCGGTGAGACTGAAGGTCACTCGCCATGACCTTACACCAAAGGATTAAACTCTCACCGAAACGACCGCTTAGGCATTGGTCGGCATAACAATAGAAACTCGTTGTGACATTGTGCCGAATGTAAAAACCTTTGCCGATATGAAAACTTATACCAAGCGGTCGGTGTGACAATTGATATTCGCTAAGACATTCTGCCGATAGCCACAACCTCACACTGACAGAAAATGTATACATGTGGTCACCAAGACAACAATGAACTCCTGCCGACCACCTTGCACACCCAAATGTTAGCAAAACGGGTCGGGGAGACCCAAAAAATGTCACAGCGAGATGAACCATGATGTGAAATATGCAAGACCCGATGGATTCAATGGGACTAGAGGGAAAAACATGAGTGGAAAATGCACACGATAAGGCCAAATGAGTAAAATCAACATGTGAAAATATCAGAATTTAATAGTTCCAACAGTGGCTCCGTCTGGGGATAAATGATAGTCAAATCATTGCAAGGATCCAGAATCTCTGGGTGAGCAGACCAGACAGAGAATGAACCAATGAGCAGCAATGGAATGAATGGAAATGGAAATGAATGCAGAGAATGCAAGATGGAGGTGGAAATGGATGCAAAATGGGAGTGAAGTGGAAATGAACGAAAACCTAAGCTATTGTGCATGGAATAAAAATTTAAAGAGGAACATCAAGAGTTGTCCATGCACTGGCAACCCTTGATCCTCTGTGATGCTCAAGAGAAGAAAAGCTTCAAGAATTGCCCATGCACAGGCAATTCCTAATTTTCACCAACCATGTTTTGCAGATAGTATGAATCTTCACCCCCTTTTCTGACAACAACAAAAGGTCCCAACCAAAGAGCTTCAAATTTGCCATGCTTTCCTTTCTCCTGACACCTTGCATTCCACATTAACACCAAGTCATTCATTTCAAATTTTCTATTCTTTGCCTTCTTATCAAATAGATATTTCATCTGTGCTTGTAACTTCATGTTTTGACTTTGGGCCTCTCTTCTTACTTCATCAAGTTCAACAAGTTGTTCCATTCTATCTTCCATAGGCTCAGGACCTTCCAAATCTTCTTGTAAAACAAACTTATAGACTGGCAACAAGTTTTGCAGAGGCATCCTGGCCTGTGCTCCATACACTAATTCAAATGGTGATTTTCCAATTACCTTCTTCACAGTGATCCTATCAGCCCACACAGCCAGTTTTAGCTTTGAATCCCAAGCTTTCTTGTTATTTTCCAACATCCTTTTTAGAATCTTTAAAAGACTTTTATTGCTAGATTCTGCTTGACCATTAGGTTGTGGATGATAAGGAGCTGCATAGGAAATAGTAATGCCATACCTTTCACAAAAACTTTTGAATTCATCTGACCTTAAACACATCCCATTGTCTGTGATTATCCTCACTGGTGTACCAAATCTGGTGATAATGTTATCCATCAGGAAATTAATCACTATCTTACTTGTAGCCTGCTTGGTTGGGACTACCTCCACCCATTTTGTAAAATAATCAGTGGCAACTAGTATCCATCTATGTCCTCCACTTGACCTCTCCTGTATCTCTCCAATGAAATCAATTCCCCACTGATGAAAAGGGGCATTAGCTTGCAAAGGTCGAAGTGGTAAATCACCCTGATACTTCAATTTACCAAAAAACTTTTGACAAGCTTCACACTTCCTCACATGTGTAAAGGAATCGCCGAAAAATTTTGGCCAATAATAACCAGCCCTGAGAATCTTGTGTGCAGTCGTCTTTGCTGAGTAGTGACCTCCACAAACTCCTTCATGCATTTCACTTAGAACATGCTTGGCCTGTGATTCATCCAGACATAATAATAATACACCATCTTTATTTTTCCAAAACAAATCTCCATCAATGAAAACATACTTTGATGCTTGCAACTTCAGAGTTCTCTTCTGTCTGTCACTTAGCCCATCTGGGCACTTCATATATTTAAGACAATGCATAACATCAATATACCATGAAGTGTACTCAATGCTTGCAATTGCAAACCCATCTTCAACATTGCAAATCTGATTTGCCTCAAAATTGGTTTCTGCCATTAGTCTTGCCAAACCTTGGCCTCTAATCAGCTCAGTGATTTGTATTTCCATGTCGAACTCTTGAATCTTGTTGATCCATTTGCACCTTTTCCCTGTGACTTCAGATTGTGTTAAGATATCTTTGACAACAGCATGAGGGACATAAGCAATCACTTTTGCTCCAACAAGATATGGTCTGAATGCCTTTACTGCTTTCACCAATGCAAATGCTTGTTTCTCCATTATTTCATACTTCAATTCAGACCCTTGTAATGATTTACTAAAGAAAGATACAGGATGTTCATAACCATCAGTATTCTTCTGTAACATAACAGCAGCAATAGTATGCATTGAAGCAAAAGAAAAAATCTGAAAAGGCTGTGTAAAATCTCTAGATTTAAGAACAGGAGCCTCTTTGATAGCCCTCTTGATGGACATAAAAGCATCCAAGGCTTCAACAGTCCAATCAATCTTTTGTCCTTTCTTCAACATCTTAGATATGGGCTTAATGATCTCAACAAAATTAGAAACAAATCTTCTGACAAAATTAATTTGACTAAAGAACGATTGTATAGCTTTGACAGTTTTGGGAATAGGAATTTTATCAATAGCTTCAACTCTCTCAGGATCTATTTTAATTCCTTCTTTTGAAACAATATGACCCAAGAGTTTACCTTCTGTGACTACAAAATGAAATTTCTTTGGATTCAAACTAATACCATATTCAAGAGCTTTAATAAATACCTTTCCAAGATGTTGCACATGATCTTCAACCTTCTTCAAATAAGCAGTCAGGTCATCTTGATACACCACCATGATAATGTTGATCAAATCAGCAAATGCAACATCCATGGCTCTTTGGAAGGTTGCTCCAGCATTGGTGAGACCAAATGGCATTCTTATGTACACATATTTTCCCCAAGGAGTTGTGAATGCTATCTTGTATTGCTCAGACTCCTTAACTTTGACCTGATTGTATCCAGAAAATCCATCCATCATAGATAATAATTCACACCCAGTTACCTTATGCAAAATAGCTTCCATATTGGGCAAAGGATAATTATCCTTTAGAGACGCCATGTTCAAATTTCTAAAGTCCATGCACAACCTAATGTCACCATTCTTTTTTCTCACAGGAACCGGATTTGAAACCCAGGTTGAATGTCTGATTGTTTTAATAATTCCTCCATCCCTGAGCTTGGTCAATTCTTCCTGCATCTTGGGCTCCAAAGTTGGATTTATAGGCCTTTGCTTTTGTCTAAAAGGCTTGGCGCCTAGCTTCAATGGAATTTCGTGCTGAAACAAATCTTCTCTGTAAGCTTTCAAATCTTCATATGACCAAGCAAACACATGTTTGTATTTTCTCAACAATTCAATCAACATTCACCTAATTAATGGGCTTATTTTCTTTCCAATGTACACCTTTCTTGGTGCTATGTCAGTCCCCAAGTTGATTTCTTCCACATCTTCTCTTTTGACTGGAGTCTGCTTTAGAAGGGACCGATCATTTCCATCATATACCCTTTCCAATGCCACCAGACCGTTGGGCAATTTATTTGTTTTGAGCTGCAATATTTCTTTTCCGAACATTGTTTGTTTACCATCTTCTTCCTCAACAAAAGCATTGAAGTCAATTTCCTGTGCTTCATATTGATCTATATAGTGAAGAAATTTCAAAAGATCATCATCATCATTGAAAACTTGCTAGCTATAAATGTTATCAGGAACAGCAGGGCTCGTCTTGAACTCAATCTGTGATACACCAGCCAGTGTGATATCATCTCTCTTTAATGCCACATTTGCCAAAAAATTAGCCATTATATTTTTTGACCTATCAATCCACTCAATCGAAAATGCATCAAACAATTCAATTGTATCCCATACAACATTCCTATATTGCTTTAATCTCTTGTGTTTTGCTACATATTTTGATTTAATTTGTGAAACAACCAACTTAGAATCGCCCAAAATAGCCAGCAACTTAATTTTGTATTTCACAGCTATATTCAAGCCTGCCAATAAAGCTTCATATTCTGCCACATTGTTTGTACACTCAAATGCCAACTGGAAAGAGTATTTAAAAGTAATGCCTCCAGGCGAAACAAATACAATCCCAACTCCATTACCCTCTTGACTGTAAGCTCCATCAAAATACATCTTCCAGACGCCATTGCAATCAAGTGCAACATGTTTCTCAGTTGGGTCACTATTCACTAATTATGGTTGAGTTGGTTCAATCTTAAAATTCCCCAGGTCAACATCACATAAATAATTTATCTGATCTTGTGGCACGTTTTCAACAAGTTGGTTCATTCTTGGCTCTCTATATAACTTGACCTCCTGACCATTCACTGGCATAGTAGCATAAGATAAATCAAATTGAACATTCCCACCTATAGCTACAGTCCACTGTCTTGACAAAAGCATCCCGAATTGAGGAGTATCAATAACTGTTATGTCTATATTATATGTTGCCTGCAGATATGTAGCCAATTTGACTTCAACATCTTTTATAATACCAACTACAGGAACAGGTCGATTATCCATAGCATAGCACTTGCCCCCAGTGATATCAACACATATACCAAGCTGCTTCATGACACCTACTGGCATGATATTTATAGCAGCACCAGAATCTATCATGCAGTTCCTCAGTAATTTATTATTTATAAGCAATGTGGTGAAGAATGGATCCACTTGTGGAGGAGTTGATAAAATATCATTCAAGCAAACCTCAGAATTATTTATCCTTCCCTCCTTGTTGATATCTTCACTATTCACATTTTTCTTATTCCCATTTGTAATCAACTGAACAACATCATCTCTGTACTCTTTAATTTTCATTAATTCAAGAAGTGGAACATACAGTTTTACTTGGGACAATGCCTGAGTGAGATCAAAAGAAGAGCCCTCAACCTTGACAGCCTTCTTTAATTCTGGTGCTTCTCTCTTGCTTTCCTATTTTTCTTTTTTACTAGACTGCTTAGGCATCTGTATTTCTTTATTTAATTCCTTCACTTCCTTATTCTGGACCGACTTCTGTTTAATTTCATCATGATGTTCATTTCCTGGCTTTGTTGCACTTTCTTGTGTTGTCTTATGATCTTTTATAAAAATTCCCCCAGGAACTCCATCTGACTCATTTACTTTTCTGTTTCTCAACCAGTACTTACTTCGTGCTTGCTCAACTGCAGCAACATTAATTCTTTTTATTTCATCTGCTGTAGGTCTCCTCACATTGTATTGAACAGTTGCCTCAACAGGATGTGGCTCTATGTAATCTTCATCAAAATCATAAAAAATATGTTGCTCAGCCATATGGACATTATACTTCTGATTGGAGACATCATATTCATTACCCTCATCCTCTGAAGAAACATTACCTTCCTCAGCATGGTGAAGAATATTTGAAGTCAAATATACCTTGTGGTCTTCTCCATCGTTTTCTATCAAAATTCCCTCCTCTTGCATCTTCTGAGCCACAACACAATAGTCTGGAGAATGTGGCTGATTACAAACTTCACAAAAATAACTATTACTCACCATGTAAGTCCCTTTCTTGCTCAATAGATCTGGAGTTTCTTTATTTCTGGGCCTAGCTGCCATAGGTTTCCCATCTTTCTAGTCTGTATTGTAAGGCATATCATGCAGCCTTGGCCTTTCATTTCTATTCTCATTCCTATAAGTATTCTCTTGTCTGTACTAGTAACTATTGTTTTGCTAAGGAGGCCTGGGGTTGTCTCTCTTATTAACTATACCAGCAGCTTTCCTGTTATTTTCAATTGTCAATGTAATTTTCTGTGCTTCAGCTAAGTCTCTGGGAAATCTATTTCTCAGTTCGTACCCTATTTTGGGATCAAAAGCACTTAAATAAATACTCAATGCAGCAGAATCTGACAACTTTGATTCAGGAGGGACTTTAGTATGCAACTTGTTGAATTTGCGGTTGAAATCATAGATCGAATCATTCTGATTTTTCTGAATCTTCACCAATTCATGAAGAGTTGCATCTGGAGCACTTTGAGTCCCAAATTGTTCTAAGAATTTGTTTTGAAATACTTGGAAAGAATTGATTGAATATGCTGGCAAGCTATTAAACCAATCCCTAGCATCTTCAATAAGTGACATCATAAACAGCCTCATGTGCAAATCTTCATATGACATACCTATGTCCTGAATGGTCACATTGAAATTCCTTAGATGCTCTTCAGCATTGATTGCATTACTTCCTGTAAACTTGGGAATCATACCTCTCTAGCTACTATCCATAGGGTAAGGGCATGGATTGAGACCTGCCAAATCAAACTACCTGACCATCGCTACGTATTGGTGAGGGGGAGGCATAGGTGGATGCTGATACTAAGGCATGTGATTATTGTATTGTGCATTATGATGTGGGATATAATTCTGACCAGGCGGTGGATTCATACCTATATGCTGTGCAGGGATATGAAGAGGATTATTTGGCTACTTGTAGTGATTCCCACCCTGACGGTGAGGAGATACAAGTGGACCAGAAGGCCCTGCGCCATGACTGCCCTGTTTGTGAGGTGGGACATACTTTGGGCCACCATAGGTTTGATCATTAAGCTGAGTCTTCTGTAATTTTGCTTCAAGCTCCCTTATTCTCTTCTCCTTTTGTTCCAACATTGCTTTTGCTTCATCTGAAATTGAGAGTTCATGGTTCTGAATTCTGACTCGTTCAGCCTCTTGTTCAGCTTCAAACTCAGCTCGTTTCCTAGCTTCAAACTCAGGCTGTTTCTAAGAATCGTGAGAAGAAAAAGGATTTCTTTGATCTTCGGGAGTATAAAGTTCTGCACTTCAATCATCCCTCCATGTATCATAGCGATCTGCTTTGTCTCTACCTATTAGAGACATCTTCGTTTATCTTTTTTCCTTTATCAACATTGTCATCCTTATGAATCCATTTACTGCTGTCAGTAGGGGCTCCATTATGACCTCCCCTGTACTGAGACCTTCTTCCATTCATGATGAACAGCTGCAAAAATTATGTCAGAGTCGCCACTCACTTTTATCAAAATGAGAAAAATGTTAGATACTTCTAATTCCCAGCGGAGTCTGTGCAATAATTCTGACTCTATAAGTAAGGCTTTGATTCTAATTGTTTTCCCCAGCAGAGTCGCCAATTTGTTAGCTCTCAAAAACACAGGCTAAATGCCTCAAGAGGCTGCCAATCTCTTGATATGCTTTAGGGTAACAGACAAGGTCAAGAGAACTCAACCTTCTACTCTTTAGGTGCTGCAGACCTGGGTGGGTGTACCTTTCCGAATAGTGCAGACTTAACTTGTGATTATCCTTCTAAAATTCTTTGTCCACAATGGCATATAATAGTGAACAAATGGAACCAAACTTGATAGCTACCTTCTGATCTAAATCCTAGAATGCTTAATTAATAGATATAAAGAAACTAAAAAGGATTCAAATAGTGAAATGCAGAGACTAGTGCCTTGTTGGGTAGGTAGAGTCAAATGAGATCAAGATGAACAACACTCTCTGGATGAGATACAAATCATCTGGCATATGATCTATTCATAAATTGTATGAACATGCAATATTGTGACTTACTAAGTTCTACTTTAATGATCCAAAATGAAATCTCTCTGATTACTGTGATCAATAAAAGGAATTAATCTTTACTTGAAAGAACCAATTGATTAATCACACGAATACATCAAATGTGTATTGATAAATTGAACATAAATTTGCTATGTCAACTTAAATAACCAGAAAAATCAATCATGGAGACAACTTAGCAGTATTTTTCATTTAATTCAACAGATAACTGACACTAGAAAAATGCAGCAACATCAACTGAATCTCATAAATACCTCCATTGTGAAAATCATGCAACAATAGCCTCTGGTCTAATAATTTTATTCTAATGTATCTACTTGCAGTGTATCAAAAAATCTAATCTCTGATGGATATCAATTAACAACTACATCATGCATATATATACACCAGCATGAGAAAAATATCAAAATAGAACATCATGTCGGCCCAACATGAAAATCAAGCTCCAATCAAGTGGTCCAACAATAGTCACCAATTCAAATTCATGTCGGCCACAGTGATTTGTAATTCTATTTTTACCAATAAGCAGTCGGTGGGACATATCGCAACTTATGCCAAAGGCAATTCAAACGTTTATCGTTCTGCTTGAATATTGTTTTCACATTCACCGCAGCTACCCGCACATTATACCAAAGCCATGTAGTAGCCTTTTGTTCCATTGCATATCGCTATATCCTGCCACTGTCGTTGAGATGTCATATAGATTCAAAATGTTTCATCGAAATATATTTCCTTTATGTACTTTCCATTTGCTGAGATAGGGGCACATCTCACACCGAAGCAATCCTTTCATTTTGTTCACAGCTGCTGTAGCTTATCACTTTTGGGGAGATGTCTTAAAGATTAAACCAAGCTTCACCGAGGACATCACCAATATTCAAGTCGCTGTGATATTCCAATGGTTACATCAAAGTCAAGGAGTAACCATATGCCTTTCTTTCGTTTCGGTATAGCCAACCATAGTCGGTGAGATACTACATAGAAAGTCATTAGTTATACCGAAAGCAAACCTTTTACATTTTTGTTATGTCATTGTAGCTCATTACACCTGGGGAGATGCTATGTAGAGAGTTCCATATTATGCTGAAAGTCACCCCGGGACCACATGCGTGCCAAGACACCGCCAACCTTATAGCGATATGTACATCAAAGTAGATCAACGTGTAAGGTCGGCGAGACCGAAGGTCACTCGCCA
>VDFB02254053.1:0-42082 GCA_007258455.2 Sequoia sempervirens | reverse complement strand
AGTGGGTATCAAAGATACGGGGTATTGCAAAAATGGGTATATGTCAGACCTGATTGTAATGAAAAGCGATCAAGAGCCAATTCAAGCGGCACCTAGGCAATGTTATTACTGAGAAAAAACAAGAAGCTACTGGTTGATATCCATTGTGTAAATGGTTGAAGATAATGCAAATAAAAGAAGGTTTATAATGCAGATTAATCTAGAAATTGACCAGGCGAAATCAGACTACAGACGAGCAATTTACAAAATACATCTTTTTCATATCATTTAAGTATTAATGCTGGATTTTCTTTTGTAAGACTGATAAGAAAAGGAGAATGCCCCAATATGTATTGAAACAAGAATTAAAGAACATGAAAAGAAGAACAGAAACAATATACAAATGGCATGGAAAAAATTGTAGTACCGTCTGAAGCTCGTTATATCTCTATAGGTCCTTGCACATTCAACTCCAAAGCTTATAGATAATTGTGGACAACACAGTCTATTTATGCAATTGGAGGCGGTGGAGGAGGGCGGCTGAAGGGAAAATGCACATTAATAACATTCTTCCTGATAGAAGATATCTGGTAGATTTATTCATAATGAGATTAAGAGAAATTAATTTTGAGGGTGGAGTGTTTGGACGGTGGACTATATTTCTTAAAATTGCATTCAATGAGGACATGATGGTAAACAACCCAATCATTTAATAGCTTACTGTTAACAACATAATTATCACCTGTCTTCCCTGTTCAATTCACTAAATAAACTCAAAAAAAAATCAAACGTGTAAGGTGCAGATTTGTTCCAGGGACCTTGGAGGGCATTGAAGTGCACGAACACCATAACGTGCAAAAAATACCTGACAGGAAATTTTAGCCTCCCTATGCAATTCTAAGAAACAGAGAACTCAGACGCTAACTGAAATGTTGTTTGCTCTTAAACGTCAATTCAACTCACTCAACGAATGACAGACTGCAAAGCAACAAAAGAATTTATAAGCTTTTCCTTTCTCTATATATATTTGGCGGAATGTTGCATTTAATGTTGACTTGGTTTTAGTACATCGTATTAAATTATATAGTTGCCCATTAAATTACTTCACGGCTTCTCATCAATTCACCAATCTCACATTAACTTCTCTCTGACAACCAACTTTATTACACGCCCCAGCCTCCACAATTCCATTTTCAGCTAAAGCCCTGTTTTCCAGCATCCAGTAGAAAAATGGTATACCGAACTGTGAAATGGTATATAGGACATGTGAGACAGGTATGCCGATGCTTGTGGACTGGCAAGTCCACAATAAAAGCCTATCGGCTAATTAATTGACTAAGAAAGAGGGTTAGATTGTTAAGAGGGATTAAATACCAACTTGCAAAAGTTGGAGGATGTGACAATGAGAGAGAAAGTGAGGAATTTAAAAATAAATTTAAAATTCCAAAATATAATATGACTAAATTAAATAAAGTGATACATTTATTTAATTTAGAGAGGAAAGAGGGGAAAAGTATTTATTAAATTAAATACTTTACAAACCTTATGTAAGACACAAAATATTAATTAATTAATACCGGCAAAGAGGATGAATTAAATGAGTAAAGGGATGATTAAGGAAACGGTTTTGACCATATGGAAGTGGTCAAATTTGGATGTCTACAGGAGCATTAAAGAAAAAATTAGTAACCTAATATCAATTATGTTGTAATTAATTACTTGACATCATTTCCTTTATGTGTATGTTCTCCTACACTATCAAATACAAAAAAACCTCCATGAGCCTCAATAATGTTGTTGATTAATTCCATAATTAACATTATTTAACTCACTCCAACTCCCCCAAATAATCTATTTTTTCCCACATGGCAATAAGGAGCTAAAAGATCCACTACTTTAATGCATGTTTTAAAGATTAAAAATTTGGTATAATGAATCTATGAAAGGGAGATGTTGTGAGAGCATCTATAAGACCTAAATCAGCAATGTGTTCTCCAAAGAACATTAAAGATTCTCTTAGTAGTAGTTTCACCAATTGAAACACTAAGTGAAACTTTTGTATCAATTACTCTCACAACATAATAGATCAATACAATGCTACATATCTACTGATGTGCTAAGAATGTTCATGTTAATGAATATTTAACCAGCTCCCTTCGGGTTTATTTTTTGTGTGCCGACCTATGCATCGCCAAGTCTGCTCGGCCTTTTATCAAAGATTTGATTTGCCGTTCTACGTGTCTACTCATTGCAACATCGAGTATCAACATTCCCTTCAGATCCCAGAAAACTCCGTTGTGCTTCCATGTGTCATGACTGTGGGTTGCTTTTGTTTCTTGTTTCCTTGATGCCTCATCGAGCTGCGAGATGCTGCCACAAAGCCCTCATTCCTAAAAGGTGCTAGCGGGCCCCATAGTTTCTAGCTGTAGTGGACTCTTGCTATGTGTCAACCGTTCACAAATCTTTCAACGTGGGGATGAAATAACAACTGTGGGTAGTGAAATGCTGCCACGTATCTTTTATGCCCGGCTGATGAATGTTCCCTCCACTGTGATAAGGTACTCAGCCCATTCGACATGTGTTGCATTTTCGCAAATCCTCTGCAACGATGGCATAAAGGTTCATGCAGGTAGTGAAAGGCTGCCACGTGCCTAAGCAGCGGATCTGTTATGCGGGCAATGAACTGGATAAACCAAATAATACTATTGGTTGCTGCTTATCATAATAATTCACACCAATGGATGACACTTGTCTAACCAGAACCACAACCATCATTGTAGAGGATGCACCTGTGCCCGGGATGACTGGATGCTATGTTCCAACTCGATCTTGTTGTAACGGCCTTGAGAATATTCTGATTCAGGCATCATTGTAGAAGATTGCGAGATATTTTCTGTTACTGTTCTCTGAGGCGATGGGAGGTCTTCCTGCTATATATATTTTATCTATTGATGAGAAATGGTCCAGAATTTGGAACTATAATGCTGGTTTTAGTAAAAGACGCCAGTCCTTTATTACTGTTTTTTTAATTGTAAAACTCTCAAACTGTGCCAATTGTTTGGCCTTTATGTTTTTCATGCTGTTTGATCAAACTGTTAACTGTGCTTTATATTATCTTGACACTTCATTTGAGAACTTCTATATATGTTGAATGCAAGTTTGCTTACCTAGATCATGTCTAAGGACTCCTCTTGGTAGTAAGAATGTATGCAATATTATTTTATGTCAATAAATGAATTGTCTATGCTATAATCTTAAGTCTCTGATGTTTTGGAACACAACAACACCATTCAGAACCATAAATCTATGCTTTATCGTGCCCATCATTAAATCTTGGCACATCACCTTAGGTTAGACTTTACTTTATTATATCCGCTTCCTTTTCCCTTTTCAAACCCCATTATAGAAGAAGCCGACTTCTCTAAAAATCTGGAGGTTACTCAGTTTAGCGCAAAAGGTCCCCCTTAAACCGAGTTTTCCATAAGAAACTGTTACCTCGTCAAATTTTGGTGTCAACAATTTGTTCTTTTTTTGGCATGCCCGGTGGGACCGAGCTTAAATGAAATTGCATTTTAGAAGGGTGTATGAGCCATCGGCCTGTAACTAGATCCCAAACCGCAGGCAATCCCAGTTTACTAGTACCTCCACTAGGGACAGTCTAGGTCGCAAATCAGTTGGTAACCGTTCCATTCCCGCCGCCCTTGCCTCTCACAATGTTGTCGACCGCCAACAGAAACTATGTAGTATGGGATGTCGGAAGTCCCCTGGTAGCCTTGGTAGCGCCCGCTGTGTGGAGCGCTATCCCGGTTTTAGCCATGAAAGCTATACCGAAGTTTACCGGAGACAGCTCAATAACACCCACAGAACATTTGTAGGATGTGGCAGATGTCTGTCTGGTACATGGTATTACAACGCAGAATGTAGCCTTGAGACTCCTCATCGCATCTTTTAAAGGCAAGGCTCTAGATTGGTACCGAACACTGATTTCTAATTCAATTCGCACTTGGGATGAGCTCGTGGATCCATTCTATGAGAGGTTCTCGAATGACAAAGATTGTTCTTCATTATATTATCAACTATCTGTCATAAAATGAGCCCCCTAGGAGGCTCTGACAGACTTTAATGCCCGATTTCACATAAATTGGTAAAGGATCCCTGTTACCATACGCCTGACTCCCGAGTTGGCATTTAAATTTTATTTGAAGTCCATCAATTTTGACATTTCTGTGATGATCAAGTCTTTGAGAGGAGCTACTCTGTTAGATGCTTATGGTACCGCTATCAAAGCCGAGAATCATTTGATAGATTGCGGAAAATTTCCTCCTCGACGTATTATGCCAATATTTCCTACAATATCGATCTCCACGCAAGGGGTCACATCAACTAGTGCACCTGCAACTGCCCAGTCAATGTACACATATGCAGCCGCCCCTGAAAATGTGGCTTCTACATTAAGTTCTTCCAAGGATGAAATAAGCGACCTTAAAGAGATGTTGCATAACATGGAAAATGATATAACCACTCTTAAGCAGACCCAAGCAATGCCTCTGAAGCCTGCGTATCAAAACTATCAAGGTGGGCGGTCTTCTTATCAGCAAAATCAATATCAGGGTGCGACTCTCACTAATCCACCAGCCCCGACAACAAACCAAATGATGTCGGTGCCTACTCTGCTAACGAGTGCATTGCCAAGCTCGAGTAGGGAATTAACCACAGGAAAAAAAAATCTTATTAATGATATCAATCCATGGTATTTCCCCTGTAGCGATGCACATATGCCCCATAATTGTCTGCGTGGAAACCTACAACAAAAGGTGGTGGAGCAATGCAGCCAAGGCACAACAACGGAAAATGGAGCTTATGTATATGCCTCACCACAAATGGAGAGTATGGTCCTTACTGTTCAAATGTAAGGAATGTCTTTAGAACAAGAATCTGATATTGCTCTTTATCATGAACTCTTCTCTTGGATGGAGGAAGAAGAAACGGTATTTTCCAATGACACATTCATATCCAAAACACTTTAAGTATAGTCTGATTATAACACACACTCAAAGAGGAGATTCACCGGTGAGTCAGTTGTTTCACATCTGGATAGCCCGCAACTCAAAGATGTTTCCGATCAGATTCCCAGTGCTTCAACTGTCCCTTCATCTTCTCAACCACGGAAGAAAATTATTATAGCAAGAACTAAGGAGCAAAAACCTCTGAGTTTGTCACCTTTTAATGTGGTAGAGAAATTGAAGAAATCATCTGCTAATGTGTCTCTATGGGACATTTTAGCTATCCTGGAACACAAGACGCTATTACAGAAAGCACTTCAAGAAAAGATCAACCTAGCATCAACATAGTTGTTTGCCAGTGCAGAGATTGTTTATTAGATATTGGCAGCTAAGGTCCTTACAAACAATACAAAGGAATCCCTTGCCAAGGACAGAAGTAGGTCGAAACCTCAGCCCTTCTTCTTGACTCTCATTATAGGAAAGAGGTTATTACACAACGCTATGATTGATTCTGGTGCTAGTACAACGGTTATGCTTAAACAGATAGCCGAAGCTTTGGGACTCAGTGACGAACCTATGAAAAGAGGGGTGATGCAGCTTGATGGAAATAAAGTTGAGACCATAGGTGTGCTTCCTTTAAATCTATTTGCTTGCCTTAGTATCACGGTCCCGTAGGACACATTGATCATAGATGTCCCTCCGATGTTTGGTCTCTGCCTATCCCGATAATTTACTTCAAAGGTGGGCAGATACCTGTCCTTGGATTGGTCACATCTAATACTTAGGACCAAACACAATGCAAAAATAAAGATAGAATCAGAGGCTCTACATTTTGAACATGTGGCAGATGAAGCCTGATCAATTTTGAAGCTGCACATACCTCTATCACCAAGCAAGAAATGTATTGCGTTGAATTGCTAGAGGAAGAGAAAGTGAGCGGAGATCAAAATGATAAAGAAGATGCTCTATTGAGTGAACACATAAACAATGATCCTTTCTGAAATTATCATGCTACAGGGTTGGGAACGTATGTAATTTATGATGAAGACCAGGTGCTTCCGAGGGTCGCCAAAGAATCCGAGGGTAGCCAAGAAAATGAGCTATGGACACTGTACTTTGACGAATCAAGAAGCAAAGTAGGTGCTAGAGTAGGGGTATATCTAATATCCCTGCAAAATAAAAAATGGTTAAAGTCTTTCCGCTTTTATTTCGCTTATTCAAACAATGAGGTTGAATATGAAGGGTTAGTCCAAGGCCTAACCCTTGTAGAATGAATGGGCATTAAGCAATTAATTATGTTCGGAGATTCTAAACTGGTAGTTAACCAAGTCTGATGAATTTCTGCAGCAAAGAATGTCTGCATGGGATCCTATCGGCACTGAGTCTGGGACCTGATTGATGGTTTTGAAGCTTTCAACATCCAGACCGCTCCCCAGAGACAAAATAGCGATGCAGATCGCATGGCTGTGATTGGTGCTAAGTTTGATCTTGTCTTTGACCTGCTTCATAACGAACATTCAATACGAGTACTAGTCCGACTAGTGATCCTTGACAATGATCAGAGTTGTTAGGTTTTTGAAAGTGATGAAAACATCACCTCATTTATCCAACACTCAGGGGAATTCGCCGATCAACTTCAACCAAAGATTGCTGAGCCTTATGAAGGAAAAATTATGCAGCTCAAATCTAATAAAATTTCGAAAGGATTGGTTACTCTCAAAAATTTTTTCGATTGTGATGATGCCCGAAATGATAAGCGGAAGTTCGTGGCAGAAAAAAGTGATTATGAGGACCTTCGGGTCTCCGATGGTAGGAATCTCCGAGTTGAAAAAGATGTCCAACACCATAATAAGGAAAGGCTCATCAGTTTTTGCGAAAAATATGGAGTAGTGGCCTAGTCCTACAATGATCTGGAGGGATATGATCCTAACATCATTTAGCACACTATTGAGCTAAAAGAAGGTGCAAAACCAGTCCGATAGAAACAGAGGCCAGTCAACCCTAAAATTAAAGCCCTAATGGCACAGGAGCTAACTAAGCTCATTCAGTCATGCATTTTCTTCCCAATCAAACATAGTACTTGTGTATTGAATCTGGTCCTAGTCCGAAAGAAGAATGGATATATCTACTTGTGTGTGGAATTTTGAGACCTAAACAAAGCATCTATGAAAGACCACTATCCGTTGCCTTCTATGGAGTCAATCCTACAAACTGTCGCTGGATCAAAAAAAATTTCTCTGCTGGATGGTTTCTCCAGCTACAATCAAATCCGAGTTAAAGAAGAGGATCAACACAAGGCTACGCTCACCACAAATTTGAGAACATTTGTATATGCTAAAATGTTTTTTGGTTTATCCAATGCAGGGGTAACATTCTAGCGGGCGATGGACATCGCATTCAATGAACTAATCAATAAGTTTATTCTAATCTATTTGGATGACCTTATTGTGTTTTCTAAATCTAAGGATGATCATTTTGATCATTTGGAATTAGTTTTTCAAAAGTGCTAGGAGTTCAGAGTTTCCCTAAACTCGAAGAAATGTGTATTCAGAGTGCCGCAGGGTAAGCTGTTGGGACATGTTGTGTCTAGAGAAGGTGTTTCAATTGACCCCGAATGAGTAAAGGCTATCAAATAACTTCCCCTTCCGGTAAATAAGAAAGGTGTTTAGTCTTTCCTGGGAAAAGTAAATTTTGTCAACAAGTTTATTTCTGATTTCGCGGGAATGATTAGGCCGATCACCCTAATGCTGAAGAAAGATCAAACATTCAAGTGGACAACCGAAGCTCCGGAAGCTTTTGAAAAGGTTAAGGAAGATATTTCCATAGCTTCGGTGTTGGTTAATCCAGATCAATCCAAGGACTTTATAATGTATGTTTTCAGTAGCAAGTCCAGTATTGCTACTGTCCTAACCCAAAAGGATGATGGAGAAAAGGGGGAACATTCAATGGATTTCTACTCCAGGACACTAAAGAAATATGAGGCAAATTATAATTTCGTCGAAAGACAGGCCTTTGCAATAGTAAAGAGACTTCAAAAATTCTGCCATCTAATTTCCTAAAACAAGGTGCTGGTTTATGTCGCACATTCCAGTGTGCGTGAATATATCATGGAAGGGGATATCACAGAAAAAAAGGGCTAATTGGATCACCAAGATCCTTGAATATGACATTGAAGTCAAGCCTACTAAAACTATTAAAGGAAGAGGATTGTGTGAGTACATGGCACAAAACGAGGAGGTACCTGTTGTAGAGGAGCAGCCAAAGCTTGTTTTGATAAATAAATTGGAATCAGAAGGCAGTTAGCTGACTGATAGAATGAGGTTCATGCAAATCAGAAAGTATCCGCCAGACCTCTCATCCCAAAAAAGGAAGTATTACCGGCTTCAGAATTGTGAATATACGCTAATAGGAGTCCTTTTCAAAAGGAATTTCAATGGTGTTCTCCTGTGATGCGTCACTTCGGAGCAGGTGAAGAGGATCCTCGACGTGTTCCACAATAGTGCTACAGGCGACATTTCTCTTCCAAAACCACCGCCATTAAAATCATGCATGCTGGATATTATTGGCCTACACTTTTTAATGACTCCCACTCTTTGGTGAAGGCTTGCAAAAAATTCCAGTTCTTCAGTGACAGAAGGAAGAATTCCACAATGCCCTCAAACCTATAGTGGCAGACGAACCGTTTGTACAATAGGGCCTAGACTTCATCGAAATGATCAACTCAGTTTCTAGCGTAGGACACAAGTGGATTCTGACCGTGACAGATTACTTCACAAGGTGGACGGAGGCTGTTCCCCTTAAAAGCGTAACAGAAACAGAGATTATAGATTTCTTTGAGGAACTGGTGACAAGGTTCGACCCTCCAAAAACTATCATTTCAGATAATGCTAGAGTTTTCCTAGGCACAAAGGTATGTCACTTTGCATTAAAGAATGAAATATTCCTCAAGACATCATCAAACTATTATCCACAGGAAAATGGTCTAGCGGAGTCAACGAACAAAAGCTTAGTTCGAATCCTTAAAAGGATTGGCTCGGAACACCACCAAAGAAAATGGCATAAAAACCTCTGAACAGTGTTCTGGGCAAATCGCATAACTCCTAAGAAAGTTCTTAAGACTTCACCTTATGAGTTGGTATACGGAAAAGAGGCGTTGTTACCTATCTCCATGGAGATTCTGACAATACAGTTGTTGAAATCTCTTGAGATAGAACAAAATGAAGCCATGGAGGTGCGGATCGCCGAACTGTTGGAAGTACAAGAAAAAAGGGAGAATTCTCTAATAGCTATGACAAGCCGTCAATAGGTGGTCAAGTGATAGTTCGACAAGAAGGCTTCCGACCAAGATCAAATGTGGAGACTTAGTGCTAAAGTATGATAAAAGGGCTGCTAAGCCAGGTCAACATGGTAAATTTGATAGCCTATGGGAGGGTCCCTTTAAAATCATTCGGTGCAAAGAACACAATGCTTTTGAGCTGAAAAATATGGAACATGAACCCTCAGGAATCCCGGTCAATGGGATTCATCTTAAGCTGTTCCATTAGGTGTTGAGTTTTTTTTGTACATATGTAAATAGTGCTTTTATTTGGTTTCCGTTTCTTTGGTCGGTCTTTTGCGAATTAGTTTGTGCTTCTGCGAATTAACCCATTATTATTGGTGGGTGGAATACCAAAATTGCTTTACACAGAACACACTCATGTGTAGAGAAATAGCAAAATAAAGTTGCGAGCCCATAAAATTGAATACAGAATGAAGGAAAGAGCATGGATTTTCTTTAAAATATATATATCTATTCATATATGTTCTTTACATTACAAAAGTGGCTGGGAAGCCATAATCCAAAATTTAACAAGTATCCAAAATATTATATATATGATAGCCTTTTTTCAGGCTTATATATAGCTATGGGCAGGTATTACGAGCAGCAGGCAGGGAGACATTTGTTGAGCAAGCAGGGGGTTTTCATCCAAAGGCATGGATGGCAACAATTGATGTATTAACTGCAACATCCACTTCTTCCTTGTCCACGAGTTCTTCGGCAGCACTGACAACATCATTCGGCACAACTACCATTGGCAGGGGAAATACTAGGTTCTTGAAGTCAGTAAACCAATCTACGTCGTAGAAGGGAATTACGTTGTAGCTGCAGAACATGAAGTGTAGGGCCTGAGTAAACCCTCTACTAGTGCTAGTCATGGGTCTGTAGGTGGAATCCGCTGAGGAATGACAACCAAATGACAACAAATTCTTCCTTAATAAAGCGACGCAGGTTGCTAGCTAATGACAGACCTACCCCATAGGCAACATGAGCAACAACCTCGCCAAGACCATTCAATTATTTTTTGGGGAAGATTTCTTTAACAAGCTTCAAGATAAGTGGCTGGGGGACGTTGATGTCTAGCATGGATGCTACGAAGTGGGAGAATATGTCGGTGTTCACCTGATACTTGTCCTCATACTCTATACAGTCTTTGCCTAAAACCCACTTTATGGCTACCATGACCAAAAAATGCTTATTCTTGGTCATCCGTTTCAGCCTCCTAGTTGAAACCTCCCCTAGGAATGCCGTCTGTGACTTATACGAGGTTAAGCAAACTGGAGTATCCATAACTCCGATACTATCCCTAGGCTTCTGAGCTAATGCCAAAATTTATCTATCACCTAACCTATGAGAAGGTTTGCTTAAGACTCTGCTACTGACCTATCACTACTCAAATGCTAAGTATGTTTTTCTCATTACTTACTGGCCTATTTATAGAAAAACTACAAGACACATGCTAATCTACTTCAAAAAAATATGATATTAAGCTAGTTGCTAACTTGAAAGGCATGCCTGCGTTTGCTCACATTTCTGGGCCAGTTGCATCTGTGATAGCAAAGCTTAATGTGTGCTTGATTAATATGAGCTAATTAATTAGCTTTAAAAAGGTGGCGCTCGTTGGCAATGAGACTTATGGCCATAGGCTATTGTGTCATCTCTCAAGCGTGTCTCAGAGCCCAAGGCGATATTTATATCTTTTCAGGTCATGATCGTTTGCTTGGTGTAATCATTCCGACCGGGATATAAATTGCCAACACATACTAACACAGAGTTAGCAAGCAAATTGCCAGCTCAAGTTCCAAAGAGATCACAACGTATCACATGATCGCCAAACACAATAATGAACTCCATCCGCCTCGAAATAGCAAGTAGTTTATTTTGCACGAATTGCAAAATTAATGGTACATGCCGAATTAAATGCAAAAGGCTTGTTTTCGCCTACCACCTTGAGGAAAGATTGCCAAATATTGCATGAAAAGGTCTAATGTTTCAAAGTATTTTCACAAATTTCAAAGTGCTAAAGTGCAGAGTTATTTTTCTTCTGCATATCTAGAACTGAAGGGAATTGCAAAACTGAGAGCTTGCAGAAATCTTTAGAGAAGGAAAAAAGTCAGAAACTTCATCTCAACCAATGCAGGAAGAAATTAACTAGGAGCTGTTTACGACTATACGTTCTTTAGAGGAGATATATATCTATGAAGATGTGGTGTATGCTATGCTTGGTATACCCAGCAGGCCAAGGAGGGCACATACAAAAGAATTGAATAGGCCCAAGAATTGCAGAAACCAGAAAAGGGTTGAAGAAAAATGGAATAATATCTACGACCCAAGGCTTGCGAAAAACCCTAAGTCCCTCAGAGAGGCAACCTGTGCAAGGTTATTGGCACCAAAGGTAGACCAATCTATGGCGTAGAGAGTTTGGTACAGTGGTCTCCCTCAATACATGGTCCCACATGTGCACTATTTCCCAGAGGTAGTTGATGCTGCTGTCCAGTGTTATAATCATGATACCCACTACATTGAAGGCCACGGCTTAAGGGTGCACATCACTCCACAGGCCATCTATCACATTTTATGCATCCGAAACCCAAGTAAAAGAAAAGAGAATATCGAGACTTTTCGCCTGAGCAAAGGAGAGAAAATATAGAAGATGAGAAAGAAACTCAGAGTTCTTGTTGGAGGAGACTAGTAGGAAAGACATCCCAACCACTAAAGTGCCAAGTATTCTGTTGTGTCGCAGTGTGTTTTGTGACAATCTCCAGGATGCTATGTCTATGCTAGCCTTTGTGTGTGGCCGAGACTCTGATGAGAAGATAGAGACCTTTCAACTGGGACCAACAATGCAAATTCGTAAGCAACATGAACTCTTCTTGTATGATTTTGCTGAGTTTATGGTTGAGGAAATGATACGAAAAATTGAGAATTATCAGACGAAGAAAAAATTTAGGTTTCTTTCTTTTCTGGTCCACATGTTTCTACATCAGAACCTAGATTTCTTTGCCCAGTATTTTCCACTATCAATATTTGATGAGAAAAATAAAAAGAAGCCAGTGTCCGTATGGACGACTTTTCTTTTCGCATCATACGACTATTATGTGTTTTCAGACTATTTTATAGCTCCAGTTTTGTATGATTTGATTGGAAAAGGCGATATAATCTGGCTCGATAAGGAGTAGACCGGATTTATGCAGAGTTTCACCTCTGGTTGTGACTGGTTCTTAGGCAAAGATTTTATGATCCTCCGAATGCGAGGCTTTACTGACAAACCTTTCCTGCTCGCAGCCTGCATCACAGATAGAGTGCTCACACTGGAAATGTTCGGATAGGTATGTATCATTGATTTTACTTTTTGTAGTAGTGAAAAGGTCAAGAAGAAGGGATTCTTCTCTTGTCTGAAGAATTTCAAATCAGTGACCCTGATAAAGAAACAATCAGACCAATTGTTAGAGGACAAGCTGGCCTATCTAGGGTTGGTACTAGTAGATGATAAGTGGGAATACAACCCTTTCGATGATTTTCTGAAGCCACATATGAGGGTTACCCATGTTCGTCGACCATACTGGGAGAAGCGACGTAACTCGCAAACGGACAAAGATGAGAATTTTGTTGAATTGGCGCGTATCCCTATGCAGGAAACTAGAGGTCCATGGCACAAGTTCTACTTTGCTATGGCGGTGGCCCAAGATAATGTCCCCATGGAGCGTGACATGTATAATAGGTTAAAGAAAGATGAGGAATGGAGTGAGGAGAAAATAGCGGCTTTCTGGAAGTATCGCCAATAAATAGCATAGTTGGATGCTCCTTACAATAAATTGAAGGATGACCAAGAATTTGAAAGGTGGTGGTAGGAAGGCCATCCTAGCCTGAGCTCTAGCATTAATAGGAGCGGGGATCCAGAGGAAGAATCTGAGTAGGAGGAGGAAGCAACGACATCGGCCTCGTTCGCGCAAAAAGAAAAAGGCCCCAGACAGTCCTCCTATGTGGCCATGAATGTGCGCTTTAATATATCAAGGGGCTGGCATACACTCACTTGGGCTACTAAACCAGCTAGACTATCACTGCAGCAAATAAAGATGATTGCTGAAGCTAGAGAGACTCCACCCACGAAACGACAGTGCACAAAGAGTATTATCGGTGAAGGTTCGCAAGAACCCGCCGGAGGAAGAGTACTCGCTCCTAGCCAGGAACCTGAGGCGGAAGAAGAGTCGCTGACAATTCTGGAGCCGCCATCAACCAGTCAACAGGTATAATTCACTCCTTCTCTTGCATCTCATTCCTTGGTATATACCCCTACCTCACTAGCGATCCCTACTATAGGTACTAGCCCTCTACCTTCTGCTTTTAGTCTGACTTATTCAATAGGCTTCGCCCAGTTTTCGCATGCCACCCTACTCATAATTACTTCTCTGTGTTTGCAAACGCCTGCCGTTGCCGCTCAAACCTTCCTTGCCTCGCTTTCAGAAGGTTTTCCCCTTGAGAATGCTCCTCTTGTTTCCACTATTATTACAAATCCTCTTCCATTGCAACAAACCTACACCCCATTGACAACTCCTCCACAGTCCTAGCCAATGAGCCTTACGACTGATTCTCTAGTTCAGTCATTTCAAATGACTAGCCCTGCTATTGGTTCTCAAACTAAACTATGGAACGTGCCCCACTTCTCTCCACAAACTGTCACTCTCCAGAAGAAACAAATGCCTGCGCCTATGAAGGTTACCTATCCCTATGCCCTGCCTTCTGGTGCTCCTTTTGCAGGTGGACTAGTTTCATCGCCAGCTGAATTTATAGCATAGATAGATTGCGGAAAGGAGGCACGTGCGAATAGAATGAGGAAACACAAGGAAAAAGATGATAGTGTTTCTACTGAGCCAAGAATACAGGCTCTTTACAATGAGGCCCGACAAGAATTGAAGTTCACAACCATATACCCGAGAGTAAGCAAGCCTCAGGGAGAAATGCAACCAGAAGACTGAGATATATGCTATAGGACTCGACATGAAGGTAGCCCGACTGCAAGATAAAGTTGAAATCATGGAGGAAACGCAATGGGTAATCACTTCCAACTTCCTTAAAAATGGTCGCTAGCTAAAGAAGAAAGATGAGCAGCTCAAAGCAGCTAGAGAAAGGGTTAGTTTTTTGGAGAGGAAAGAAAAATCCTTAGAGGCAGATATTGCCTGCATGACTAAAAGGGCGCTGGCAGCAGAGGATGAGATGAACAAATTTCAAGGAAAAATTGTGAAGACTCAAGTTGCCAAACCTGGCATAATAAAAGAGCTACAAAGCAAGAACTAGGAGGTGGAGCAAAATTTACAACTGAAAAAGGAAGAGTTGGAACGCCAACAAGCTCAATATGAGCAAAAAATACAAGAGAAAGAGGCCGAATTTAAAGGCCTAAAAGCTCAAATAGAGGAAGAGCTCTGAGAGACAAAGACTTCTCTAGAAGAGCACTTAACAAATCACTCCCGAGCTGAGAAAAATTGGAATAAATAAATGAACAGCTCTGCAGAGCTGCTGGCGTTCGAGAAAAGGAAAATGGCAGAATTGGCTGATGCCATTATTTCAAGAGACGCGGAGATTACTTCGCTTAAAGCCTCTCTCCTGCCTCCCCTACATAACCTGATATCATTTTGCTGGTTAGGCAATTATACATTTCTCACTGGGAGAAAATTTAAACCTTTTTCCTAACACTACAACCTACCCTCTGATTTATCGACAAGGCATCAAGGCTCAGCTAGGAGGCCCATGATACGATTGAGCAGTTCCCATGGTTCATCTTGGAGGGTTCCTGAGGAAAAATATCTGCTCACCAATTTATACTCAGTCTCTGATGAGAGCCTGGTCGGAGTGGGTATTGAGGATCGGGACGCTGCTGCTCAAACGACAAACAAATTCATCCATTTCCACTCCGCCTTCCAGTGCACTAAAGCAACTGTGACTATTCTGAGTAAGACATTGGATAGCATATAGGGAAGTTTTTCCGAGTTAGGCAAGATGGAACTGCCGTCCCCGTTCCTCGAGGATGGCTCTATTGCCACGACTGCACAGATTGCAAAAATTATAGAAAAGAAGGAAAACGACCCGGAGGCTTTCAAGGAGTTCAGCCATCCTCCCACGACAACCAAAATTGAGGGAGTCATTCATCCGCTCTCACAACTGCTATTTCATATGCAAGCAGGGGCCGGTTTACCTAATATGCTACCTCATAAATAAACTATTGATCTAAGTGGAGCACAAGAGAATTTGCGCAACATAGTGAAGCCGTCCGAGGATGAATGGTTTCCTTTGGAGGCGACTCTCTCCAATCTTTGACTCTATTATTCCAATGGATAAGGCTCTGGTCTGTGAAACCAGAGAAATTTTGGGTTCTCTGTTCTTTAGTCGAAACGCCCCTGATAGTCGCCAAAAATTGTTAATGAATATTTAACCAGCTCCCTTCGGGTTTATTTTTTTGTGTGCTGGCCTATGCATCGCCAAGTCTGCTCGGACTTTTATTAAAGATTTGATTTGCCGCTCCACACGTCTACTCTTTGCAACATCGAGTATCAACATTCCCTTTGGATCCCGAAAAACTTCTCTATGCTTCCACGTGTCACGGCTGCAGGTTGCTTTTGTTTCTTATTTCTTTGACACCTCATCGGGCTGTGAGATGCTGCCATGAAGCCCTCATTCCTAAAAGGTGCTGGCGGGCCCCACAGTTTGTAGCTACAGTGGACTCTTGCTACGTGTCAACCGTTTGCAAATCTTTCAACGCAGGGATGAAATAGCAACTGTGGGCAGCGAAATGCTGCCACGCGTCTTTTACGCCCGACTGATGAACATTCCCTCCGCTGTGATAAGGTACTCGACCCATTTGACATGTGTTGCATTTTTGCAAATCCTCTGCAGCGATGGGAGAAAGGTTCATGTGGGCAACGAAAGGCTGCCACGTGTCTAAGTAGCAGATCTGTTATGCGGCCGATGAACCAGATGAACCAAATAATGCTATTAGTTGCTGCTTATCATAATCATTCGCACCAATGGATGACACTTGTCTAACCAAGACCGTCGCCATCATTGCAAAGGATGCACCTGTGCCCGGGATGACTAGATGCTGTGTTCTGGCTCGATCCTGTTGTAATGGCCTTGGGAATATTTTGATTCAAGCATCATTGCAGAAGATTGCAAGATCTTTTTTGTTACTGTTCTTTGAGGTGGTGGGAGGTCTTCCTGCTATATATACTTTCTCTATTGATGAGAAATGGTCCATAATTTGGAACTATAATGCTTGTTTTAGTAAAAGATGCCAGACCTTTATTATTGTTTTATTTAATTGCAAAACTCTCAGACTGTGCCAATTGTTCGACCTTTCTATTTTTCATGCTATTTGATCAAACTGTTAACTGTGCTTTATATTGTCTTGACACTTCATTTGAGAACATATATATATGTTGAATGCAAGTTTGGTTACATAGATCATGTCTAAGGACTCCTCTTAGTAGTAAGAATGTATGCAATATTATTTTATGTCAATAAATGAATTGTCTATGCTATAATCTTAAGTCTCTGATATTTTGGAACACAACAACACCATTCAAGCCCTTAAATCTATGATTTATCATGCTCATCATTAAATATTGGTGCATCGCCTTAGGTTAGACTTTACTTTATTATATCCGCTTCTTTTTCCCTTTCCAAACCCCATTATAGAAGAAGCTGACTTCTCTAAAAATCTGGAGGTTACTCAGTTTAGCACAAGAGGTCCCCCTTAAACTGAGTTTCCCATAAGACTCTGTTACCTTATCAAATTTTGGCGTCAACAGTTCACTTTGCCCAAATTGCAACAAATACCTCTCTATCCTTAGCTTACTACTTATCCTAAACCTACTAGGGTAATAAACTAACCCTTTCTTTATAAACCCTTCATTAAGTGAAACAAAGTTGACATCATGACACTTGGAAAGTACAATTCATGAATATAATTTTTCAAGATCGAGTAGAAGAAGCTCCTTGTCCCTTTCATCTTTCTACCTTATGTAGATTGTACAACATTTGAATCTTGAGCATAGGATATGTGAGATCTTATTTGATATGCATAGGGATTTTGGCTACCAAAGATGTTCTTATTTATAGAATGGCCTCAAACATGCCAATCAAAAATTTAACTACCCAATAACCAATTTAATCCTAGGTCAAAGAATCATGAATTGCATTGAAAGATATAAATAATAAAACTAGGATTACACCCATAACCCAAGTTAATTTCACAAGGTTTTTTAATCCATTTATTGGATAAACATGGAATACATGCAACATAATCATTAAAACTATCATACTTCCTAGCCATCAGTGGACAATCAAATTAGCCAACTAAAGTCCACTTCAATCATTATGTATTGAATAAATGCCAAATCTTCATGTACAAGGTTAATTATATCTCAATCAATACTATTGTTTTTATGGCTATAAAGACCATTGATGATAGTTCTAAAACCAAACCAATATGAACTATTGTAGAAAATTATTTAAAATCATGATACAAAATTTGGTAAAGTTGCTTCGAAATGGGTCCAACTACTTTTTATGGGTATTTGCAATGGCTCTATTTGTAGTACTCTTATCTATTATCTTGGAGATGCATAATTCTTCCATTTATTCCAATTAGTTGGGTCTAGTAAAACTATAAAATTTGCTTGGATCCTAAGGCTCTCAACTAAATATAGGGGCAACTCACAATTTATTATGGACCCAGACAATAGATTCAATTAGTTCTTGGCAATATCCACAAACACTAAATAGGAACAATGTTAAACTAATGACCCAAATGAAATGAACACCTAAGAATAAAAACCATAAGAGAATAATGAATAATTGTAAGATTTGATTACTTGAGAAGCTTCTTCCCATAAAGTTATGGAGCCACCCATTAATTGTAATGAAACTTTCAACAAAACTTGCCCCTGTAATATTATACTACATTTTCCAGCTAAATGGAATATTACTACCAAAATTGCATTATACATCCAAAATAATCAAGGAAGACATGATCCCAAGTAGATACTTGACATGTTCCATCTCTACCAAGCCCATTACAAGGAAAATGAAAACCAAGATTTACTCACTCATGTATTAAACAAGAACTACGAGCAAATAAAACAACTTTTAATACTTTTATAGTCACATGGATAGTAAATGCATGAATATGGTGTACTATAAAATCTATAGTTCCTAATCGAATAGGTAACTAATTTGGCACCTACTACTACCAAATCGTCACCTCCGCACGATAAGCATAAAGGAATCCATTTCATATGATGATTTAAATATGAAATAATTTATTTGAAGCTGATGATGGTGCAAAATCATTCCATGATTTTAACCCAACTCAAGCCAAAAAGACTTATTTAGTGATTGCAATCATTGAGTGATGTGTTCACCTTTAAAAAACTTGATGGAAACTTTGGCATAACACACCATGCTAACACTTTTAATCCTTATGTCACCTCACACACTTGTGGAATTAAGTGGCATCAATTAATGCAAGCATAATAATATGTCACATCTCGTTTTGCTTGCATAAACTTAAGTAATAAATAGATAAAGAATGATAGTGAGATATTAAGAAGCCCCCCACTATGAACCAACCGTTGCAAATAGACAAAGATTGTCCAATGAGAAATTGTAGAAGGGATTAATTAGCCCCACCTCACTAGAGATGGTAAAAATCTCATCATTTAGGGGGGTGAAACTAAGAACTTGAAGGCCTTGACCTTTTTTCATATTAAGAACATCTACAACATCTGTTTTGTTTTTTGTGTGATCCAAGTGGTGGATGGCTTTTTCTAGTTTCTTGTTTTATTGTATGGTTGTAATATTGTGCTAAGGGTAGTTAGCATATGATAGATTTGTAATGGGTTGGATGTATGTAGCCATATGGTTTGTAATGTTAAGTTTGGACAATGAAGGCTTGTGGATTTTAATCTTTGGAAGATTTGTATTTTTTAAAACTTACTTAAAATTATCTAGAATGTCAAATTTGATAAGACGTGCAATATTATACATAATTCATAATACATAATTATTATTAAACTAATTTTGTAATAGTTGTGATATATTCAACTTAAAAGCCAAAACTTATACACATTTGAAGAGGAGATAAATCAACAAAAGTATCTTTACCTATGAAAAGAATAATAATAATATACTTTTGTGTATCTAGCCAAGCATAATATCTTTAGGTAGAGACATGAATGATTAAAAATATTATGTAGTTAAATCCATATAAATTGTTGCACATTCAATGTACTATTGTTTTAACTTTTGTTAATGCTCACCAAAATTGAATCTAGAAAACCATCACATGTGCAATTCTAGACAAAAAAAAAAACTCTAGAAAACCAATTAACACTATTTTCTAGATAACATTTGATTCAACAAATATTGTAGTTGTTTGCAATTGGGATTTTTTTTTGAAAAAAATTTGGTAGCAACACTTTGTGTAACACCTTTTACATGGTAGTCATGTGCAATCACACAACATTGCTTGGGTGCACAGTGCAACCATGCACACGGTTGCACATATTCATGCCCAATTAGAGTATACTTATGTTACAACATTGCTTGGGTGCATAGTGCGACCTTGCACACAAAATTTACACATTATTATTGCCCTATTAGAGTATACTTGTGTTACATACTAGAGCATCTACACCACATGAAATATCACCATAAATGTATGATACACATGAGCATCTACACCACATGAAATGTCACCATACATGTGCAACACCTAGTGGCCCTTACACCACAAGCTATAACATCACATGGTTATGTTCTTTAACACTACACATGCACCATAGGATATGACACCATACATGCTTGACAGTTGACATCATCCCCACCAAATGTGTCATGCATCCATACACATTAGACATTTCTCAACATTGACTTGGAGCCTATCTAACAACCTAGTTAAACCATTATGAATAAATGCATGCATCGTACATTATGTATAACTATAGAGGACCTTACATATTCATATCTAACTCTCTCTCTATATAATTTCTCTTGATCATTTTGAATAGAAGTAACATGTTCATCAAATGACTTTTGCATCTCAATTTTGTATTTGGTTGCATTTTTGTTTTCCATTTACATATTTTATGATCTTGTCTATTACTGAGTAATACACAAGATCATCCCCCAAACCACTTGGGATTGAGATCAAGGTCTTTTGAATTGATTGCTATGACACATTAGGAATCGAGAGAAGATTCTTAGAGAATCTGGTATACATAACACTAGGGTCAAGAGGATCAAAGCCTCTATTCAAGATAGGTGAAACTTGTTGCTTCAATGAAGAATAAGGACTTTCACAATTGGATTGTGGATGAAATGTTAAGAGATTTTTGCATCACTTGGAATGAGAACCATATCCTCAAAATATAAGAAATAAATGTTTAAGGAAAACTATAGGTGACACCAAAAGATGTTTAAGAAATCTATAACAGGTTGGAGACCATTAAGGTGTTACTATTTGTTTTGTAAAATATATAAGGATCTCAAGGTGGTTCACATTGATGTGCTTCTTAGTATCTCAAGCTCACTCTTTTTTCAAACTTAAGGCTATCAAGACCATGTATAATAATTCAATTGATCACACAATATAGGGCCCTAATGTTCCTCAAGGCCCATTAGTAAAAATTTCTAAGGTTGTCTAATAAGCAATTGTAGAAGAGCTTCACAAGTTGTCCTACCTCTCATTCCTCACTAGAGACGGTGAAGTACTTGTCATACGAGCTACAATTAAGAACCTAAAGTGATGCAGAGCATGATGGAATTTTTTCAAACAACACAATTCAACACAATTCAACAACTACTTTGAGATTCCAAACCCCAACTATGGTGGATCTCACAATCTTTCTTGTCTTCAACTTCTAGGTCTCCCAACCTAGTTCTTCAAACATATCTTTTAGAGAAGGTTGTTTCTCCACAAACCCTTGACCATTTCAGACACCCATTAGGCTCAATTCTAACATACCTCATTTGGAACTTAGGATGTTTTGGAACAAATTCATCAAACTTGACTTGCTACGCTAAAACAAGGCCAAATTAGGTCACTTTTCCAAAGCACCTCTAAGAAATTCAAGCACCAAACACCAAAAATTCACACCAATAGTTCTAACATGTCGCATGGGGTCCCAAAATGCAGTTTTTATCACCCAACTTCATTACAAATTTGTTGTCCTATCAAATCACTAACCTACCTAAGCCTAACACATGAAGATCTTAGGCTAGGGCTTGGACAAAAATGCCCCAAACTCCATTCCCTGCTCTAAACAACAACAAAAACACTAAAAGAAAACCAAATCCCTCCATTCCACCGAGTTTGGCCAAGATTCAACGGTGGAATGGGCTATTAACCATGATTTTGTTCACAAACCCTTAAACCAAGGGTTTTATAGGCGGTTTTCAAATAAACTCTTCAAATTGACTTGTTTCTCAATGGAATTCAATCACACCACATCCAATTCGAAGTAGATTCACTATATTAGGCTTTCACATGAATTTTAGAACTCAAACCAACTGTACGGGGTTGTACAGGTTCAAAAATCACAAGAAAACACAAAAATTCAACAGAAAATAGAGTATTTTGTATTGCTTGTCCTCCAAAAAATGCTTCAGAAGTGTTGCCTCGAAGTTTGCAAGGCTTTTTAAACATGTTCTAACAGAATCCCAATGGTCTATAACTAATTTTCAAATAGGTGACAATTCATATTCCCCACAAAGCAAAATTTGTCAAGTTGCAATTTAACAACTTTTACACCATTTTGACAATATTTACAAAACACCACTAAATGACCCTACATGACTCAAATACATCAAAGATGGTCTCCATTCGACCTTATTAATTCAAACACATGACAAAACACACAAAACTCAAGTCTAGATACCTAATTGCATCAAATGACCAAAATTGACTGGAGCTCCTCCACCATAAAGTCCTTGACATTTTTGTACATTGAAAATATGTAAACAATCTCATCCAAGAAATTTAGTTTTTATTATAATATTTTACTAATAATGTTAAAGGTAGTTTGTATAAAATAGGTAGCCATATGGCGTTAAGTTTGAACAACGAAAGCTCGTGAATTTTGAATTTTGGAAAGGCTGTGTGTTTCGTGACGAAAAATCTCTCAAATGTCAAATTTGGCATTGTGCATAAATTATTGTTGATACTAATTCAACGATAATTTCGATCGGAAAGCCAAAATTTATGTCAATAAGAGCATCTTTCCCTTTAGAAAAAATGATCTTGGTATAAAGAAGAATAAAGGCAAAACACTACCTACCAACTCTTTAACTTGTGATTTCCACCGAAACCAAGATTGAATCTTGACGACCATTGCATGTGCAGTTGCAGAGAAACTTCTTAAATTCAAGAAACCCAATATACCATTCATTCACACGCAATCCCGATGATACAGCGAAAGCAGTCCTTTCATGGTCCTTAATGCAAGGGAGCAAATCTTCCACTTCAAAAATATCTCTGCCCCTCGATAATGAAGGCTGATGTGAAAATCTGAACGCTCCCACGGCTTTCAAAATCTGAATCTTAAAATCAAAACAGCATATGTCGATACCTGTCATTTCCTTCTGGATACTTTGAAATATTGTGGTCAAATCTGGCTGGTGGACACGTGCTTACCTATTTTCATTTCGATCTAGGTATATCGAAGTTTTACTGAAAGTCATTCCTGCTTGGGCTACCTGACAAGGCAAAGAGGTGTTAGTCCTACTTATTGGGAAACTTCTATGGGTGCGATGCATCTGTATATATGCTCAATCTTTCAATAACCTTTCTCCCAAAACATTATGCTATCGTATTGCCGTCTGTGCATTCACCAGAAGGAAAATAAATATCCTGCTGTTTATTTGGTATCAACTGCGTTATATAGTCTCTGAAACTTGATTGGGATCCACGAGCTGATGAGTACGTCAGTTAAATTAGATGGCGGAGAGTCATGGACAGGCAGCCTGCGGCAGGGAAGCGCCAGACTGTTTGAGAGAAGCAGCAGTGTTTTCTCTCAGCAAACACAACGTGAAAATGACGAGGAAGCACTGAAATGGGCGGCCATTGAGAAGCTTCCCACGTATGATCGCCTCAGAACTTCCATTCTTAAGAATGTAAGTCAAAACAACAGAATTCGCAATATTGATGAGATAGATGTGAGGAATATAGAGCTCGAGACTCGACAACAATTGCTGGACAGGCTTGTCAAAGTTGCAGACGAGGACAACGAACGCCTTCTGCAAAGGCTTCGTCAAAGAATCGACAGGTTTGGAACTTTCAGAACCGGCTCAGTAGTTTTCTCTGATTTTCTTTTTCAGAAATTCAACATGTCCATGGCTATTAAATTATATCCAATATTGTTAACATTTCTGGCATGCCTGCAATTGATTTTCAGAGTCGGAATTACATTGCCCGAGGTTGAAGTGCGTTTCCAGAACCTGAATGTTGAAGTAGATGTTCATGTTGGGGGAAGAGCGTTGCCTACGCTCTACAACTATGCCGCCAATATCATGGAGGTAGGATTTCTGCATTAGAAGATGATAATATGAATTGCTTGAATCATGTTCATTAAATTGAAGTCACTGGGTGTCCTTGGCTCCCAATACTTAGAGAAAAATTTCAGAAAGTAAATAAATGAATTACCAGTGGATTAAAGACAATTTTAACAGGTTTGAATGGTAGAATGTTCAATGTTCAATTATAACGGATAGTCCAATCCATCAACTATTTATCCATTAGAAGATGATAATATGAATTTCTCATCTTGTTCATTAAATTGAAGTCACCGGGTCTCCCAAAACTTGGAGAAAAATTTCCAGTGTTCCATGGGATGCGTCCCGCCCAAAAGACAGGGACATCTCGGAGACTTGGGGATTTGGGGGACATCTCCCCACCAGCGTCACCATCCCACCATTAGTTTCGCTGTCTTCAAGATGCCACTAGGACTTTGAGGACGTTGGGGTGTCCTCAAGACATCTAGGGGACTCCTAGTTGTCTCCAAGATGTATAATTCTTATACATCTTTTTATAGCTATTTTTTCAAGTACTATATGTATTTCAACACCCCGCCACCCCACCATTATCACCGGCCACCCCAAAACTTAGACCCTGTCCCTGCGTCCCCGAAACGTGTTCCCTGTCCCATCCTCCAAACCCCGTGGAACACTGAAAATTTCATAAAGTAAATAAATGAAACCCTGGTGTGCTATACATGAGCCTAGAGTCATTTACCAGTGGATTAGAGAACATTTTGACAGGTTTGAATGGTTTAAAAAGAATTTACTCAAGTATATTGCTTATGATTAGTCGTCTTACTCATTGTAGGATTCAACAAGAATATTAGTCTTGGTATTGTCAGTTGAGCTTATCATGTTTTAATACTATTTTTCAGGGAATTTTACACTCGCTTCATTTATACAAGGGAAACAAGACGAGTATGACCATTCTTCACAATATGAGTGGAGTGATCAAGCCTGGAAGGTAACACACATGGCAATTCGATTCTAATTTACTTTTCTATGTCCAATTCTCCCTGTTTCCTTATTGAATCTCTGTAATTATATAGGATGACACTTCTCCTTGGACCTCCTGCTTCGGGAAAGACGAGTCTACTCTTGGCTCTTACAGGAAAGCTCGACAGAAGTCTCAGAGTATGTGATAAGATAGGCTTGTAGTAATCAATATATTGTTTATGATTTGTAGATGTACAAGAAGTTATTAAGAACTTTAAAGAGTCCAATGTTTATTGAGCTTGGCAACTTCTTGGCACAGGTTGATGGATCAGTGACATTCAATGGCCATAGCATGGAAGAGTTTGTGCCACAAAGAACATCAGCTTACATTAGCCAACACGATATGCACATGGGTGATATGACTGTGAGGGAAACCTTGGACTACTCTGCCCGCTTCCAGGGTGTCGGACACAGATATGGTATTACTACTAAATTCAAATACTCTTTTGACTTGTATTTTTTGTTTCAGTAGAAATGAATAACCCATGGATTTTCCTCTATGATAGATGTTTTGACCGAACTTTCACGGCGAGAAAAAGAAGCGGGAATCAAACCGGATCCAGACATAGATATCTTCATGAAGGTGAGTGTTGCATTCTGATTGTGCAATTCAGAGACCCCTTTTCTTGATGAAATTTATTAGTTGAGGTATTCACGAAAACTGGTGAAATATTGTTGCAGGCAACTGCAATGGAGGGACAAAAGTCCAATCTGATCACAGATTATGTCCTAAAGGTAAGTTTTCTCTTAAGTTTTGCATCCAAATAGAGTCTAGAGAAGGATCATATGAATTGCAGTTAATTGAAAACTTAATGGGTGAAACAGATATTGGGGCTGGACATATGCGCTGACACCATGATAGGAGATGCCATGCGCAGAGGTGTTTCTGGTGGACAGAAGAAGAGAGTTACAACAGGGGAGATGATAGTTGGAGGTGCAAATGCCCTCTTCATGGATGAGATTTCCACTGGTTTGGATAGCTCTACAACATTTCAGATTGTGAAATGCCTGCGGCAATACGTTCACGTCTTCAATTCCACCATGGTAGTTTCCCTATTGCAACCTGCCCCTGAAACATACGATCTCTTCGATGATGTAATTCTACTTTCTGAAGGCTATCTCGTTTACCAAGGGCCAAGAGAGTCCATTCTCGAATTCTTCGAGTCCATGGGATTCAGATGCCCCGAGAGGAAGGGTGTTGCAGATTTCTTGCAAGAGGTAAGCAGCTTATTTTGTGATCATACAACATTTTGTTAGTTTCTGTAAAATGTAAACTAGACCAGTAGGCTAAGCTCTGCTCAATATGACTATAATCCCTCCATGATCTTGGACAGGTGACCTCACTTAAAGATCAAGAACAATACTGGGCAGACACAAGGCAGCCATACCGTTTTGTTTCAGTCAAGGAGTTTGCAGATGCATTCCAATCTTTCCACGTTGCTAACAAAATAAATGGGGAACTATCGATTCCATATGATAAAAGCAAGTCTCATCCAGCTTCACTCACCAAAGAGAAATTTGGCTTAGGGAAAAGGGAGCTTTTGAAAGCATGTATTGATAGAGAAATTTTGCTCATGAAGAGGAGCTCCTTCATCTATATCTTCAAATCCACTCAGGTTATAAATTTTGTAGTTAATTTGTTTCTAAATCTTGTCAGGTTTGTGTTGTGGGATATTTGGGGCTGAAATGGAATTTTTGAATGGAACCTGGTTTTGACAGATAACCCTGCTGGCTTTGATCTCTTCGAGTGTCTTCCTTCGAACTAATATGCATGAAAGAAATCTCGAAGACGGATCCATCTACTTTTCAGCTCTCTTCTTTGGGCTGATTCAAGTGATGTTTAACGGCATGGCAGAATTGCAAATGACACTGGAAAAACTTCCAGTATTTCACAAGCAGAGAGATTTCAAGTTCTTCCCTGCCTGGGCCTACTCTCTTGCCACTTGGATCATGAGGATTCCTCTTTCTCTAATGGAATCTACAATATGGATCATTTTGACATACTATATCATTGGTTTTGCCCCAAATCCACAGAGGTAGGACCAGGACCACCTCTTGAAGCGTATATATTTATATACATAATTGTTCTGCTGTAGCTATTGTATTTGAAAATCTAATGTGGGTATTTCCTTTTCTTCTATATGCAGGTTTTTTCAACAATTGCTGTTGTACATTGGAGTTTCTCAGGCAGCATTAGGGCTGTTTCGATTCATAGCAGCTGTAGGACGGAATCGAATAGTGGCAAACACTTTTGGTTCATTCGCCATCTTGGTTATTTTTGTTCTTGGAGGATTCATCATCTCCAGAGGTAGGTACATAGAAACCTTATAAGTGTCGCTATTATTTATCACAGTTGTCGTGGTAAGTGGATATAAGTAAGAGTTATTGACCAAGGTATGGTAACTGTGACAGATGATATTAAAAGCTGGTGGATATGGGGTTACTGGATTTCTCCTCTCATGTACGCTCAAAATGGTATTGCAGTAAACGAGTTCTTGGCAAGCAGATGGCAAAAGGTTTGTAATTTATAGTTCCGTTACCTGCTTCTACTAATCAAAGACAAATTCCCTTCACCAAATTCATCTCTGTGTTTACCTGCTTCTACTAATCAAAGACAAATTCCCTTCACCAAATTCATCTCTTTGTGTTTACAACTTTACAGGATAACGTCGGTGTCCGATTAATGCACTCTCGCGGACTGTTTTCTGATGACTGGTGGTATTGGCTATCCATTGGAGCGCTTTGTGGGTACAATATTCTCTTTAATGTTCTATACACAGCGGCGTTACATTATCTTGATCGTGAGTACCTCCAACTCGATTTGTATTTGGTTTTCATTGGCATAAGAAATCCCTTGCCTGTAAATAATGTGCTCTGTCTATTTCATCAGCACTTGGAAAGCCTCAGGCTCTAATTTCTGAAGATGTCTTGAAACAAAAGAAAGAATCTACAACCGGTATTCAAGGTAATTGACCGGAAATGCATGATATATTACTATTAGGAAGCATTACCATCCACCCTCATAGCTGCTCAAACTCACTGAAAAATTCAGTTCTAATATGTTAACAATTATAAAAACTTATGCATGGAAAATTTCAGGAGGACGGAGAAATAGCAATGTTTCAAATAATTCTGACCACGGTGCAGACGGCAAGAAAGGAATGGTTCTACCCTTCCGAACTCTGGCCATGGCCTTTGACAACGTCAACTACTATGTTGACATGCCCGCTGTAGGTTGCTTTCCTTTCCATTTGAATTTAAATTCCTTTGTATAGTCTAGATTTTTCATTTGAATTGTTGTTCATAATCATTTCTATACAGGAGATGAAGATACAAGGAGTTACAGAGGACAGACTCCAGTTATTGAAAGGGATAAGTGGGTCATTCAGGCCTGGAGTTTTAACATGCTTAATGGGGGTGAGTGGGGCAGGAAAGACGACCTTGATGGATGTTCTTGCAGGAAGGAAAACTGGAGGGTACATCGAAGGTTCTATTACTATATCCGGTTATCCCAAGAAACAAGAAACCTTTGCTCGCATTTCTGGTTACTGTGAACAAACTGATATTCATTCTCCCTATGTTACTGTCTATGAATCCCTAATATACTCTGCTTGGCTTCGTCTCCCCAAGGATGTAGATCGACAAACAAGAGAGGTGCATATTTTATTCTTGAACCCCAATTCGCTTGTCATTTTAGTTCAGCGGTTTGGAAAAGGTAAAAGCAAAACTTAACAACCAGTTTTTGAACAGATGTTTGTGGATGAAGTAATGGAGCTTGTAGAACTAACTAACTTGAAAGGAGCTCTGGTTGGTCTCCCTGGAGTTAATGGGTTGTCCACGGAACAAAGAAAGAGGCTAACAATTGCAGTGGAACTGGTCGCAAATCCTTCGATTATCTTCATGGATGAGCCAACATCGGGACTTGATGCAAGAGCTGCTGCAATTGTTATGCGAACAGTCCGCAATACAGTGGATACAGGACGAACTGTTGTGTGCACCATTCATCAACCTAGTATTGACATATTTGAAGCCTTTGATGAGGTATTTATTTGTAATTTCAATGCACATACTAGTATTTTAGGAGCTGGTACATCCATAGGTGCTGAGAATGTGAATGAAATTGCAGCTGGTGCTGATGAAGCGTGGAGGGCGGATGGTTTATGTAGGACCTCTGGGTCACCGTTCAAAAGATCTGATAGACTATTTCGAGGCGATCGAAGGCGTTCCCAAAATCACAGAGGGTTACAATCCGGCGACATGGATGCTAGAATCAACCTCCGTCGGAGTTGAAATGCGTCTTGGGGTTGATTTTGCAGACATCTACCGGAATTCATCTCTTTACCAGTAAGTTCTCATTGAATTAATAATACTTGAGGCCTTACTGACCTTAATCTTCTGCCAACTAGAAAACCTCTGGTTTTTGCTAATGAATTATGAAATGAAAGATATTTATGAGAGAGTGGTGATATGGTGCAGGCAAAATCAAGCATTGGTGGAGGAACTATGCATACCAGCTCCAGGGTCAGAGGATATTTACTTTGAATCACAGTTCTCGCAACCTTTTGTGACGCAGACATGGGCTTGCTTGTGGAAACAGAACTTGTCATATTGGAGAAACCCAGAGTACAACGCAATTCGTTTCTTTTTCACACTAGTCACTGCCCTGATGTTTGGTACAATTTTCTGGAGACTTGGCGGGAAAACGTAAGGAAGAAATGGTGCTTTCTAGGTATAATCTGCATTAAATATTAAGTTTCATGTCCTGTGAATTTTAACGCTCCTGTTATAAACTGCAGAGGAAAGCAGCAAGATGTTAATAATGCAATCGGATCCATGTTTGCCGCCGTATTATTTATTGGCATGAATAATTCATCAACAGTTCAGCCTGTTGTAGATGTGGAAAGAACAGTCTTCTACAGAGAAAAAGCTGCAGGGATGTATTCAGCCCTTCCCTATGCCTTTGCTCAGGTATGTTGCCGCACTTAACAAACTGATATCTGAATGAATTCTTGACCGTGTTATATAATTGGGGAGTAACTTATGGGATGTTGGGTGCTCCAGGTGCTCATCGAGATACCCTACGTACTTCTTCAAGCGGTAATGTATGGAGTGATGGTGTATGCAATGATGGACTTTGAATGGAAGGCAGCGAAATTCTTCTGGTTTCTCTTTTTCATGTTCTTCACATTCTTATACTACACATACTACGGGATGATGGCTGTCTCTCTTACTCCCAATGCAAACGTAGCTGCAATTGTGTCCACGGCTTTCTATTCAGTCTGGATGCTTTTCTGTGGGTTTTTAATTCCTCGCAGGGTAAGCATCGATTCAAAGTAGGTAGATACATTATTTCCTTAAACATGGTAGAGTGTTTCTCAATTGTTTGTTGGTATTGCAGAAAATCCCGGTGTGGTGGAGATGGTACTACTGGTTATCCCCTGTTGCATGGACTCTGTATGGACTGATAGTATCACAGTATGGAGACATCTCGGATCAAATGACACTGACAGACGACACCACAAAAACAGTGAAGGAGTTCTTGAGGAGTAATTATGGATTTAGACATAGCTTCTTGGGAGCTACGGCAGGCGTTACTGCGGGATGGGCCATTCTTTTTGGCTTCATCTTTGCCTTCTGCATCAAAACTTTTAACTTCCAAAACAGATAAAACAGACCAAAAACACAAGCATAAAATAAAATTCTTGTAGAACTCTCTGATGTGACTCCTTAAGCAGTCAGGAGACGCAAACAAAGAGTGAAATGTAATTTGTCTTTCCAATATTTCCCATAATAATTCATTTATCTATAAAAAAAATTAAAATTTATTACTCAGCGTCTGCTTTCCCTTATCCAAAATGCTTTCTAATGTGGTGGGAGAAGGCTATAACGCTGTCTTTTTGTGATGGCCCATGGTGGGGCCAACCAATAAATTTTTTAAACAACTTTAGTTTATAAAACGTGTCTCTTGCAAAACAAACAATTTTTTACTTTGGTTTATTAAAATGTGTTTTGTTCCTTATAATACAACCCTTTTAAGTGCAACATTGATAGTACATCACTTGTCTCCAAAAGTACTATTCTATGCAAGTGAATGGGTAGTAGAGTTGGCTTGGGTAGTGAGTTTGCTCCCCATTGGTCTCGAGTTCAACTCTACTTCCAGATTTAAATGGTGGGACTTCTTGTGGGTGAGGGGATCTCACCTGGAGGGGACTAGTCTTGCCCTAGCTTGCCTTAGGTATCAAAGTTATATCTATTTTTTGATTTGATGCATTCTAGTAAAAAATTATAATTTAAGGAAATCAAATAATAAAATTCTATCATTTAAGAAAATCTTTTACAAAATGATTGAATTATGTAACACAAAAATTCATTAAGGAAAAAATTTAATTGTTAATATGTCTACAATTAAATTATTTACTATCAAATTTACAAAATTTTAGTATGACAATTTTGTTCAAAATACATATCTAGTTTGAATGATGTGCAATTGATAGATTGTCACTATAAGAGGCAAATTTCATGAGGTGGAAATGTTGATGCACGCAACAAGATTCTTTGAGCAATTTTGTTCATAATAATTAAACAAATGTCGCACAAAGTTGGAGAAGCAAAAAGTGGCCACAACCACTTTTAGGTCTATCCAAGGTATGATACAAATGCATTGTGATGTGCTTGCGTTATGGCTTGGTAGAGACCGAGCTTGGGTTGATTACTATCAAACCATAACATGAGTGTGTTATAATGCAAGCACATTATAATACAAGTGTGTTATATTGTGAAACACAAGCGTGTTATAATGCACTCGCATTATGTCTATTAAGAAGCCAAAAAACAACAAAGATCAAGGTCATTTGAGTCTAACCCCTTATTTTTGCAATAGTTAAATGTGATCGAGGAATAGCATGAACACATTTGACAATAATTTTTCGTTAGTTGTTTGCAACTTTTTTTGTGCTTCAATGGTGTTTTGCATGTTCCTACTCTTTTTGGGACATTTTTTTGGAGGCTTCTTAGTCCTTCATATGTCTTTCTCTCTTTTGGAGAGGAGTTTTTCCCATGAGATTTTATCATTTTCTCTAATTATGAAAGATCTTTTCATTTGTACATGGGTACCTCATTAGACCCAGTTGTTGGGACCCATCCTTTGCTATTTATGTATTTCTCGTTTAGAGATTTTAACTTCTCCCTAAATTTCACTTAAGGGGGTTGTTAGAGTAAAAGAGTATTTACCTAGTTATTCATTTAATTACTTAGGTCCCTTTTCTCACTAGCTACTTAATCTTATTTAGGTCGCATTCTTTAGTGTCTCAAGTCATGTGATGAGGACACATGTCATGGTCTATTTTTATCCTCATAGGTAGGGTTTCTCTAGGGTTGCTTTTTTTTCCTTTTTATTATATATAAAAAAAATATTGTATTATTCACTTAATTGTGAGGTTTACACTTTCATAAGGATTCATATTTTTTGGATCAATAGTTGTTGGCATCCATAGCTTTATTTTTTTCTCTTTCTATGATAGGTGTTTGATTGTAGATGATAATTAAGAGCTATAGGGCACATATGCATCATAAGATAATTCAAACATTCAACATGAAACTCATTAGCATATGTATTTGTCAATATGCCATCATAAATAGGGAATCAAAATCTATTCACTCAATGCCACCTCACATGCATAGCATAATAAACACTTTAAGATTAAATGTAAGGTTTTCAAACTCACAAAACTCACAAGTACATACTTGGTTGCAAAATTTGTCCTTATATGAATATCCATAAAATGTTATGAGACTATGGATGCATAGTCATGAAGGCTGCGGACTTCGATGGAGGACCTTTGAGCCAGGAAAGATAATCAACCACCCATAAAGTGTTGCAACTATGGAATGCTTGATTAAAGACTCTATTGATATGATGAAAAAGATATGTTACAAATAAACAAGATGCCTGATTATATAGGCAATAGGTAAAAACCTATTATACCATGAGATGTTGCCATGTCTTGATCTAACAACATGTGACAACATGTGAACCCTATGATGATCATTAAATGTTGAGATAAGTTCTAGAAGGACAACTCATCTTCTAAGAGAGAATACATCCCACCAAACAAAGGAAGGGAATACGTCCCATTTATTAAATGATTTGTCTAATAATGCAACCTAGGACTTAACTAATTAAATGCAAGACCTAAGTTAACTTATGCTAGTGTAATAATTAATTTATTACACCAACACCCCCCCATAAGTGCAACTTAGGGAGGAAAATACAATGATTATGCAAGATGATGATGAGTCCGACTACGGCCATGTTAGTACCCATGTACATGAAGATCTGGAAAATCTCCTAGCCGGAGAAAGGAAAACCAGGTAGGAACAAACCCCTCTCAAAGGAGATAAAATGCAGAAAATGTGAGATAGGATGGGAAGGATGAGACTCCCCAAATACCCCCCAAGTACATCAGGTCACATGGATATAATACAATCAATGCCCCCCCATAGGAGGGAAAGAGAGAGACTATATAGCCCCCCCTAGAAGATGAGATCACCTGCAAGAAAGGTAAGTGTTTGAAGACAAAACAAGATCCAATGTAGACAAACAACTTGTCTCCCTTCCGGAAGAAACGAAACCAGCGCAAGTGGAAGATGCTTCCCATTCCTGATGAGAATTAGAAGGAAGGATAAAAAGGTGGATGTCATTGATGTCTCTGAATGCTATTCAAATGTCTCCTTGCACGATGAAGAGTACAATCAATGAAGAGTGACAAACCGGGCCGATCACGAGAAGCGTGTTGAACAATATCCAAAGGCGGGGTGGAATGGATATGATGGAACTTGATAGCCCACGAATGAAGTGTCCTCAAAACCATTGAAGAAGTTTGAAGCAAATCCAATGGTAGATGCTGAAGCAACCTCAAATCCTGAATGGAATGGCAGGGAAGAAGTCTCGAATATGAAATCTCTGAATAGAGGAGTGATACCCCCTCAAGAATGTTCTCCAAACCTGTGGAAGTAGCCAAGTCAATGATGCCTAAAACAAAGCCATCCTGTGATGCCAAGTCTGAAAAAGTGAATGTGTCCTGATTGATGATGATAGTGGAAGCCTTAATCAATGACTCTAGACAAGGAATCATTGAATGCAAAGGGATACCAACTATCTCTGATGGAGAAGAAGCACCTGAAGGAACCTTGTCAACCTCTTCAGAAGATTCAAGTTAATCAACTTCCTACACAACAATATCATCATGGGAACGATATGAAGGAGAATGAAATTCTAAATCTTGACCGAGGAATGGTGGAGTATACGAATCTCCATAGATCCCAAAGCTTAGTCCAAGAAGATGTAGGGACATCACAATGATCAATAACATTCAAAACATCACAATCAACGTGCATATAAATAATCTCCAAAACAGTATATCTGCTGCAACTCCAAGCAAGTTCATGAATACCTTCAATTGGATGAGGAACAATACCAAATAGATATGGCAACAAATCAAGTGAATGAAGATGGTGGTAGATCCCATCTCACCATTGTGAATAGTTACCCTTGTGCAACATAACCAGAGGAGAGAAATATGCAAGCCCCATAATGAAATTTCTCCACAAACACAAAGACAAATGACCTTCAACAACAAATAAAGACTTCCAAATATGATGTACAACTGAAGTGATGCAACCCGGATCAAACAAACTTGTCCCAAGCTTCAGAATAACCAAGTTATTGATCAAATACACCAAATTGAAAAAACTATCATGCAAGAGTACCTGGAGCTGAAACTGATCAAGGGGTTGGACTGATGAAAAAAAGCTCTGAATCACCTTCCTGATGCTGCTGGAATTTCTGAAATCCGACAAACGGTTGAGAAGATATGCAGCTTTGAGTCCAGATTAGGGTTTTGTCTTCAGTTGGATGTATAATTTTTTGCAAGCAAAATTTTGCAAAACTGATGTCACCACTGGAAAGTACACGGAAATACCTTTCTGACGATATATCGTTTGCCAAATTTTGATATCCTGGGTGAAAGTTGTGATCAAATGAAAAAAATACCCTGATTAGGCATACGAGGCTAAACGGGGTTTCGAGGCCTTCTAAAGACAATGGTGAGCTCGGATTTGACTCTATCTACTTTAGAAATCAGCTTGGTCCCCGGGTGGAAACAAGTAGCCTTCAATGGAAACCTTCAAGCCTGCAAGAATCTCGCACACCAACTTTCTTGATCGAGGGTTGACGTTTCACTGGATAAGCTTTGATACCATGTTGGGATTATGGATGCATAGTCCTTAAAGTTCTTGAGACTTGATGGAGGAACTTTGAACCCGGGGAAAGATAATCAACCACCAGTGTTGCAAGTAGGCATGCACAATAGAGATTCTATATTGATATGATTTATTGATTGATATCGATTGATATATTACAAATGAACAAGATGCCTGATTATATAGGCAATAGGTAAACCCTAATATGCATGAGATGTTGCCATGTGTTTTGATCTAACAACATGTGACAACATGTGAACCCTATCTAGATGATCATTAAATGAGGAGATAAGTTCTAGAAGGACAACTCATCTTCTAGAAGGAATCTTATCCCTACAAATAAGGAAGGGAATATAATCCCATTTATTAAATGATTTATCTAATATAGTACAACCCTAGGACTTAACTAATTAGAAGTACCAAGACTAAGTTAACTTATGCTAGTGTAATAATTAATTAATTAATTACACCAACATAAAATTGTAATCTAAAATAGTTTTCCCTATATATGGTAGTCTTCATAATTCACTTAAATAGAATTGATTGATGTAATATAGGATCTAGACTAGATTGCAGTATTGAAATGTTTAACTTTTACAATTCTCTTACAATGATTATTTCAAGTTAATTAGATCGAAATTAGCAAGAATATGAATGAAAGAAAGAATTAACAAAGGTGATTATAGCAGGAAATGAAGGAAATGAGAAGCGAGAAGAGAAGAAGTGCAAACAGCGCTTGATAGGTTAAATCCGCGAGAATGTGGCTCGTCTCGGGTCCACTCAATAGAGACGATCCGATTAACTCCAAAATCGATTACAATGATACTGTAGACCATCGTTGATTCGGCGGCATAACGAACTCAAACGTTCAACAATGGCTTGAAACTCTTCAACAAGACTCCTCTTCCGTCACTTCAGCATCAGGACTTCATCACCTGAAAAAAAAACTTGATTACAATTCTCACCTCAAGCCCCCTTTTTTATACAAAGAATTTGCTCAATTTGGCTCTCAACCAATTGATTTGCAAATATTCACCTTATCTCTCCAAATACATAAAAATATTTTACAATCTCCCTTTTTACATAATAAATCTTCAAAAATATCCCTTGATTTATATAAAAATCTCCTAAATTAATTTGTACCCTTACAATTATTCATTCTCGGGCTTTGGAGATTTTATTTAGTTACATTTAATCCTTAGAAAAGGATTATTGTTTGCGTTATTTTTAAAATAGGGAGTTTGTTTTCAAATTATAGGTATTCAGTTTTTTTGAAATTTATCAAAAGCGACCGGGCTACCTATAATATTTGGTAATGTTTGTTGGTGCAGCGGTGGCTATATGGTTTTGGACTCGGCCGGTTCGGGGTTCCAACCCCCGGCCGTCCATTTTTTAAAACCAAATTTCGACAGACTCTCAACAAATACAAACGGTCTCCATATATAGTTAAGCGCAAATCTCGCGCCCCAACGGTGAACACAACGGCTGCTTCGCGCGAGGTGCATGGATCGAGTCCTATGCGGGCCGGTCAATTCCTTTTATTAACAAACACAACCAATGCCGAAAACAGACGAAGAGGCCACGTGCCGCACGGGAAGGGTGCCACGTGGCGAGATATCATTCGCCAAACTCATTGACGTGGACGCTGACACGGACGATGACCAGGTGACAAATGTCGAAATGCTACTCGCTGTCGATGAACACTTGTACAATGACCTGTCCACTGACGTGTCCGCCACTGAGCTGACGTGGATGGTGATACTTCCTGCCACGTGTCAAACATTGGTTCGCTGTCGATGACACATCATCGCCAACTGTCTGCCACCTTTCGCTGACTGTACCGCCACTTGGATGCCACGTCAACACTGTACGGTCTGCCAAATGTCCGCTGACTCGGAGTATGGTGCCACGCAGAATGCTGACTGTATGTACCGACTGCCACGTGTCACTTGGACCGTACCATGATGACGTCATCATACATATGACACGTGTCAACCGCGGATTGGTCCACTTTGATCTGCACAAATGCTGACGTCATCATGTACGGATGCTGACGTCATCAGTACCTTTAAGTCCACCAAGTCATCCTGCAACTTTGACCGATTATAACTCTCGCGTCCGATGTCGGATTTCGACGAAACGAACACCGTCGGAATTGTCTCGACGAGCTCTTCGCGATGACGCCGGTTTCATTGATTTTTGACGATGCCATTTTTTTCGCCTTCTAGATGCCCCTAATCCTAGTTTGACCAAAGGTTTGACTGGCCATAACTCGTGCAAACAGACTCCTTCCTTTCGGATTCGAGTTGCGTTGGAACGGAGACCATAGAGCTCTTTCGATGGTGCATATTTTTGGAGAAAAATGAGACACTTCAATTTCAGCAGAAAAAATGTCAGGATCGGTAGTACCTTGTCTAAATCCATAGGTAGGTGGTAACTAAAAGCCTCACACTTAGTCATAATACAATAACTCATGTACAAAGTTGTCATGCCCCAATTTTAATTAATTTAATTTTATAAAAAAAATTCTCATTCCAATATTTTCTATGGAAAAAGATGGATTTAATAAAGTAATTTATGTAATATTTACTTCTTGGACCCATGATAATTTATATTTTCAAAGATTATTAATTGGGCCAAGATTAAATATTAAATATATATTTTATTATTTATTTGTGTTGGCAACCCAAAATGGAGTGTGGAGTTTCTTATGGTGCAATTAGTAACTTCCAAGATTATGTTGCACCTAATTTTAGAAGATTTCTATGATAGTTATGACATATTTTATGGCAAGTTGTTATAGGGGAAGTTATTTCTTATTTTAGCTAGAAATCTTCCAACAATTATGCCAACTCTTTATGGGGTCTATTTTGAGAGGGAATATTTGAAAATATATTTTAAACTAGATTTATTTTGACCTATTTGGATGTTCAATTTTGTGCCCCAACTTTTATATAAGACATGCGATTTCTACAGATGGGATCTTTGGCCAAATTATCTCTTTCATTGTTTGAACTTATGCACATTCAAAAAATTTTTTGGATGAAAACCCATTGAAGATTGAGATCAATGACCAAAAAATCATTGGTTTCGTTGATTAATAGATTTGTTACTCTAATGTCAAAAATTGCACCCCATGCAATTTCACATTCCATATGCCTTCCTCTTTAGAAAAACTAAGATAACTATGCTCTCCCAACTAAAAACCATTTTCTTACCACTTAGCATGCCCATTTCCTTGACGTCAAGTTCAATTTTTTGATGAACCAATGTGCATCACAAAGATGTCCATGCACCACACTAGTGTCTCACATAAATTTGTGACTAAGGTGGTCATTGAGACATTACACCTACCACATTTTGGTAGCGTAATGCCTTTTCCAGCTTGCAACCGCATCAGGAATCGCCCAGGATGGCTATTTGAACCAAAAAGTCCATCTCTTTTGCAAGAGAAGGAATTGAATCTTCATTCTTCATGCATCAATCCTTCATTTTTGTTTTCATGCTCTCTTGGAAACACACATATAGCTCTTTCTTCCTCATTCTATAACATTTTCTTGAGCAAGTACTAGCTTTCTCCACCTTGCTACACACACATCTTGCAATAGGCTTGTCTACGACTTTCAAAGCAAGCTCCATTGTTGTAGAACAAGTTTCTTCTTGTAGGGAAGTTGTCATCTTTTAGGTTCTTGTCGCTCCTTCCCTGCACCAACAAGGTTCACTTTTCGTGCTCATATGGGGTGACTCTTCAAGAATCTTTCTTTAGCATTTTATCTCTATCTTTGATTAGCATATGGCTTTCTTCATATTTTTCACATCTATTATTCTAGTGTAGAAAATTGTATCCCTTTACAATTTCACACTATGTTTGGGTCCCATAATTTATTGGACTTAATTAAGCTTCTAATTTCCCAAATTATGCATTCCAAAGCCTTATTTTTCTTGTTTTCCAAAAGAGGAACCAACATTAATTAATGCATTTAATATTTTAATCACCATGGAATATGTGTCTTGGACTTATAGGCCAAGACCCATTTTCCCATGGGAGAATGGGTCCCCTTTAAGTGCCAAGACCCATTTTAAAATATGCTTTTGGCAACATTTTAATGATTCAAATTAAAATTGCAATTGTCAGCTTTTGGAATCTAATATTTGGGAAATTAGATAAACACCTATAAATACATAGTCTTTTTATCATTTGAAATCTAAGACACATAATCAAGAGATCCTATTGAGAAATATTATTATCAAGAGCAGATTTATCAATCATTTGTTGCAACAATTAAGATCCTAAGATTATGCTCAAGTCTATGTATGTTCATGTCATTTTGTGAAGGCTAATATGCATTGTTGATCCTAAAGCGTCCAAGCATTTCAAGTATCCAAATCCATCAAGAAAAGCAAGATCAAGTTCGTTGGAGAGATATGTTTGACTTTAGTCCTCTGAGGGAAGCCATTGAAGGGTGGTGAGCTGCAGCAAGCATTGTTCATTCATCATTTCCTTCTTCTTTTTCATTATCTTTCTTTCAAGGTTTAATTACCAAACTGAGGTTTGACCAAAAACCCCCATACAAACAATTTTTTTTTTCCTCTTTATGTATGTGCAAATTCTAGGTTGAACCTGAGTGGAAAGATCTTGAAGAAGCAATTTTGCATTGTTGCACAAGTTGTCATCATTATTGTCAAACCACAAAAACTAAGTTGCATAATTTATTTTTGACTTTTTGACAATGGGACTTGTGCCAAAGAAAAGCCAAGATCTAGCATTAGAGGGTTGTCAAATTTTTTTTTAGAGCCTTAGACTGAGACCTGTTCACCCAGGGACGAATGAGTCCCTTAGCACTCCTCAAAACAAGTTTATGGTGATGGGTACATGTGTTCAGGCCCTTCTCAGATTTTCCTAGAAACTGCCATTTTAGGTATAGGTCTTATCATTCTTTTAGTTTGAGCATTTCAAATAATTTCAGTTTGGTTTTGTATTTGTCCTATTATCCTAAGGATTGAGATCTAGGTCTGATTGGCTCACCACTGAGGTTGAAAGTTGAAACCTTTATATCTTGTGATCTCTTTCCTAATAAAATCCGTAGGGAAAGGCACCTAGTAATATCCATAGGTTTTATAATCAACACATAAAACTTTGGGGATTCACTTTCCCCACATTTTAATTATTTCTATTATCATCTTGTCTAAGACTATCTATGGAGGTGGAAACACCAATACGGGGTTTGACTGAGGCAAACTCCTAAACAACCACCCAACATTTTCTCTTTGGTCTTATGTGTGTGGGTGCAAGTGGGAGAGAATTTTTTAAGCAAGTTTGAACACTATCAAATACTCTTGGTGCAATATCAAACCTTTCTACGTTCTTTTCATCTTGCTTTCATTCAATATACTTATTTCAATGCCTTCAATTTTGTACGTTCATATTTCACATCTTTTTACATCTAAAAAAATTTACAAAATATTTTTGTCTTTCTGTGATGTCTCCACCTTTTTGTCTGCATAGGACTCTAGTGTAGATGTGTTGTCATTTGACAGTTTCCCTATTTTCATTGATAAAGAGCTCGTCAAGATGTTTGGAAGACGTTTATACCTTGCTCTGTCAATTTTTGATGTTCAAAAGTCTTGAATAATTTTTGTATTTTGTTTTCCTCAAATCTCTCTAATCTTTGTTCACTTGAGTCATGACAGTTTTCCCCTTTAGATCTCGTCATCTTGAGGGTGGTGAATTCCCTCCTCTATATCTTGGTGAACCCGACGTGAACTCACCTTCTTGCAAAATCTTGGTCTTTTTAAAAATCATAAAACTCTTTATTTTCTCTCAAGTCCTTCTCTTGTTTCTTGGAGTTGGCAAGGTTGTGCATTGTAAGCACTCCTCTATGAGATTTACAACCTAGTCTACTACCTCTAGACACATAGTAAGAAGAATCTTGAGGCTTACCATACCCCCATATAGGTATAGTCCTACAAGACCTGGTCCAATGTTTTCTGGGAATCTCAATCCCTTTGACTATTAGCTAGTACTTGGTGGTTCCTCTCCATCGAATTATTCTTCAAGGTCTCCATCCTATAAATATTATGAAACTGCTCTTAGGGTCTCCTTTGAGAAAGTTCAATCTTTGGAGGAAAGCCTTAAATAATTTGAAGATTTTCTAAATTGTGGTAACTTATACACTCAAGCTGCTCTTGTTGTCAGTAATACAAGAAACATACTTATGTCATATCACAAGGGCCTTGAGTTTCTCTATGCACTAACCAATATAGTTGAGACTCTTGTACCCTCGTACATGTTGGTCTTGAGTCAACCTCATGATACCCAATAAAATATCATTGGTACTCAGTTGAATATTTCAATGCCTAAGGTATTTGTGCATATGGTAGATATTAATCCTTTTATACCTCCCATGAATTTGATTGATAATACAAACATTGTGTTTGTGCCCCCTGTTAATCTTGGAGTTAATGTATCTTGCACTCCTTTGGGGTATAACATTCCTCCTCCACCTAGATCTGCACCTCAAATCTCTATCGCCATGGCTAATCAACCTCCTTCACCCAGATCCACACCTAAAATCTCTGTCACCATGTGGCTAATCAGCCTCCTCCACAACTCAATCCCATCTTGACTTCAATTTAATGAGAAATATGAGCAATTGATAGTAAGACCATCTTATAATGAAGAATTCCTACCTACACCATGACGAGGAGCTCTTTCATCTATATCTTCAAATCCTCTTAGGTTATAAATCTTGTAGTGAATTTGTTTCTAAATTTTCTAGGTTTGAGTTCTAGGATATTTAAGGCTGAAATGGAATTGAATGGAACTTGTTTTTGACAGATAACTCTATTGGATTTGATATCTTCAAGTGTGTTCTTCCGAACTAATATGCATGAAAGAAATCTCGATGATGGATTCGTCTACTTTGGAGCTCTCTTCTTTGGGCTGGTCCAAGTGATG
>VDFB02254052.1:0-24994 GCA_007258455.2 Sequoia sempervirens | reverse complement strand
CCTCATGATACCTAATAAAATATCATTGGTACTCAGTTGAATCTTTCAATGCCTAAGGTATCTGTGCATATGGTAGATATTAATCCTTTTATACCTCCCATGAATTTTATTGATAATACAAACATTGTGTCTGTGCCCCCTGTTAATCTTGGAGTTAATGTATCTTGCACTCCTTTGGGGTATAACATTCCTCCTCCATCCAGATCTGCACCTCAAATCTCTATCGCCATGGCTAATCAACCTCCTTCACCCATATCCACACCTAAAATCTCTGTCACCATGTGGCTAATCAGCCTCCTCCACAACTCAATCCCATCTTGACTTCAATTTAATGAGAAATATGAGCAAATGATAGTAAGACCATCTTATAATGAAGAATTCCTACCTACACCATGAAGAGGAGCTCTTTCATCTATATCTTCAAATCCTCTTAGGTTATAAATCTTGTAGTGAATTTGTTTCTAAATTTTCTAGGTTTGAGTTCTAGGATATTTAAGGCTGAAATGGAATTGAATGGAACTTGTTTTTGACAGATAACTCTATTGGATTTGATATCTTCAAGTGTGTTCTTCCGAACTAATATGCATGAAAGAAATCTCGATGATGGATTCGTCTACTTTGGAGCTCTCTTCTTTGGGCTGGTCCAAGTGATGTTTAATGGCATAGTAGAATTGTCAATGACACTAGACAAACTTCCAGTCTTTTACAAGCAGAGGGATTTCAAGTTCTACCCTGCATGGGTCTACTCTCTTCCCACTTGGGTCATGAGGATTCCTCTTTCTCTAATGGAGTCTTCAATATGGATAATCTTGACATACTATATAATTGGTTTTCCCCCAAATCCTCAAAGGTAGGACTAGGGCTACCTCTTAAAGCTATATATATAATTGTTCTGCTGTAGCTATTGCATTTGAAAATCTAATGTGGGCATTTTATTTTCTTCTATATGCAGATTTTTTCAACAATGGTTGTTGTACATTATAGTTTCTCAATCAACATTAGGTTTGTTTCAATTCATAGCAACTATAGGATGAAATTGAATAGTGGCAAACACTTTTGGTTCATTTTCCATCTTGGTTATTTTTGTTCTCATGGTAGGTGAATACAAATGAGAGTTATTAAAAAATGTTTCATAACTACAATAGATGATATTAAAAGCTGGTGGATATGGGGTTACTAGATTTCTCCTCTCATGTATGCTCAAAATGATATTGCAATAAATGAGTTCTTAGCAAGTAGATGACAAAAGGTTGGTAATCTCTATTTCCATTACCTACATCTACTAATCAAACAAAAATTTCCTTTACCAAATTCATCTCTTTGTGTTTACAAGAAAACATCGACATTAGATTATTGCATTCTCAGGAATTGTTTTCTAATGACTAGTGGTATTGGCTATCCATTGAGGTGCTATGTGGGTACAATCTTCTCTTTAATGTTATATACACAATGGGATTACATTATATTAATTGTGAGTACCTCTAACTTAATTTGTACTTGATTTTACTTTTCATTAGCATCATAAATTATTTGCTTGTAAATAATGTGCTTTGTCTATTTCATTAGCACTTGGAAAGCCCCAGGCTCTAATTTCTGAAGAAGACTTGAAACAAAAGAAAGAATCTACAACCAGTATTCAAGGTAATTGGCCAAAAATGCATGATATATTAGGAAGCATTACCATAATACCATCCACACTGATAGCTGCTCAAACTTAAAAAATTAGTTGAATACGTTAAAAATTGTAAAAAATTATGCAGGTGGGGCTTCAAGAGGATAAATAAATAGCAATGTTTCAAACAATTCTAAATGCAGTGCTGATGGAAAGAAAGCAATGGTTCTTACCTTCGAACCTCTAGCTATGACCTTTGACAACATCAACTACTATGTTGAAATGCCTGTTGTAGGTTGCTTTCTTTTCCATTTGAATTTTAAATTCCTTTGTATAGTCTAGATTTTTCATTTGAATTTCTTTTCATAATAATTTCTATACAAGAAATGAAGACATGAGGAGTTACAGGAGATAAGCTCAGGGTATTGCGAGGGGTAAGTGGATCATTTAGGCTTGGAGTTTTGACATGCTTAATGGGGGTGAGTGGGGTGGGAAGACAACCTTGATGGATGTTCATGTAGGAAGGAAAACTGGAGGTTATATTGAAGGTTCCATTACCATATCTTGTCCAATTTTGTTGAATACTTTCTTGTCCAAGTCTGTACTGGATCCACCTTTTTACAATCTTTCAGTTTACACTCGGACATAAGATCAACATAGAACAAAAAACAACGTACTTTTCTAAATGCCTCACACCAAGATAACTTTCTTAAGTCTACACTCAAGATTTATTTAGATTCGATATTTAATAATAATTTTCAAAATAACATAAACTAGCGGTGAAATAAAAGAATCCAATCAAACAAAGCCAATAGGGTGAAAAAAAAGTGACAATCAAAATAGTCACTTGATAGAATGGAAAACAAAATAGAATTGCGATCCTATTACTAATAAATAATTATAAAGTAGTTATTATGTAGGAAAAAATTAGTAACTATTTATTGTATTCAAAATTAACTTTATTTTTTCTAATATTTTCATAATACCATTAAAAGTGTTGACCATATTTGTGAGATCTTACCGACCTTAACCCACTGCCTATGATATAACCTCTAGTTCTTGTTAAAAAAATGAAAGAGATTTATGAGAGGGTGCTGATTTGGTTCAGGAAAAATCAAGCACTGATCAAGGAATTTAGGATATCGACACTAGGGTCAAAGGATATTTAATTTGAATCAGAATTCTCACAATATTTTCAAATGCAGACATGGGCTTGCTTGTGGAAGCAACACTGGTCATATTGGAGAAACCCAAAGTACAATGCAATTTGTTTCTTTTTCACACTAGTCACTGCTCTGATGTTTGGAACAATTTTCTTGAGACTTGCTGGAAAAATGTAAGGAATAAATGATGCTTTCTAGGTATAGTTAACATTAAATATTAAGTATCATGTCCTGTGAATTTTAACACTCCTATTATAAACTACATAAATAAGCAGCAAGATGTTATGAATGCAATGGGATCCATGTTTGTGTCTGTACTATTTATTGGCATGAACAATTTGTCATCAATTCAACCTGTTGTAGATGTAGAAAGAACAGTCTTCTACAGAGAAAAAGCTGTAGGGATGTATTCAACCCTTCCCTATGCCTTTTCTCAAGTATGTTGCTGCACTTAATAAACTAATATCTGAATCAATTCTTGACTGTATTATATTATTGGGGATTAAGTAATGAAGGCTAGAGGCAAAGGAGAATACAGAAACTATAACAACTCAACTCAGAATTTTAATTATTGAATATATGAGAACAAAAATTTAGGACACATAAAATAAACCTAGAAAGATAGATTGATATTCTATTACTTCATTCAAAATATATTGATTCCACAGAGCTGCTACTCAAACTTGCTACTACATACATTTAAAAAAACTTCTTACATAAAACCTATGGAGAAATATTTTCCAGCAAGCAAAAGGAGGAAAATAAATGACATTAATTACACCTTCAGTAACTTGACATTCATGTCAAGTAAAAAAACACCTTTTTAACCCAAATTACAAAAACCATATAAAATATTAAAAGATATGCTCAAGTTTAACCATATAAGCAAAATGATATTGTCCTTTAACTATTAAAAGCTCAAAATTTGTTTGTTGTCAGAAGAAAAACTTTATCACATAACCGCTAGCCAAGATAGAGCAACACATAGGACTGCAAGAATACCACCCACCCGTACAAGAGTGAAGAGAGGACTGCAGGAAGAAGAGGAGACACCGTCAAGAGCTATCAGGAGTTGAGAAAGTAGCGTCTAGAGCAGTCAAGAGTTGGAATTATTTCTAACACTCCCTCTTAATTACAACTACTATTGTTGATGATACCCAATTGATCTCTTTGATAGATGAAGTTTTCTTTTCCAAGCACCTTTATGAAAATATATACACATTGATCTTCAGACTTGCAAAATTCTAAAGATATCTCTCCATTGTTGATCAGCTCTCTGATAAAATGATATCGTGTGTCAATGTGTTTACTTCTCTTGTGAAAAACTATATTCTTTGATAGTGTTATGGATGAGTTGTTGTCACAATAGATTGTTGTTGCCCCTTTTTGTTCTTGTTTCAACTCTTTCAGCACTGTTCTCATCCAAACTGCTTGACATGATGCACTTGTGGTTGCTACATACTTTTCTTCAGCTAATGAGAGAGTGACAATCGGCTGTTTCTTTGAAGCCCATGAAACTATACCAGTACCAAAGTGAAAAACATACCTGAAAGTGCTCTTTCTATAATCTATACACCCTGCACAATCACTATTAGTGTATCCTATCAACTTGAAATCACTTGTCTTTCAGTAGAATTCCATAGTTTCTTGTTCCACTAACATATTTCAAAATCCTTTTTCCTACTTGCTAATGAAAAACTTTTGGAGACTCCATGAATCTTGAGATGAGACTTGTTAATAAATATTTACCCAACTCCCTTCGGGTTTATTTTTTATGTGCCGGCCTATGCATTGCCAAGTCTGCTCAGCCTTTTATCAAGGCTTTGATCTATCACTCCACGCGTCTACTCTTCGCAACTTCGAGTATTGGAATTCCCTTCGGATCCCGGGAAACTCCGCTATGCTTCCACGTGTCACGGTTGTGGGATGCTTTTGTTTCTTGTTTCCTTGACGCCTTATTGGGCTGTGAAATGCTGCCATGAAGCCCTTGTTCCTGAAAGGTGTTGGCAAGCTCCATGGTTACTGACTGTTGTATGCACTTGCTATGTGTCGAATATTCGCAAATCCTTCAGTGCATACATGAAATCGCAACCGCGGGCAGTGAAATGCTGCCACGCGTCTTTTGCACCTGGCTGATAAGCGTTCCCTCTATTGTGATAAGGTACTCGGCCCATTCGATATGTGTTGTATTTTCACAAATCCTCTGCAGCGATGGGAGAAGGGTTCATGCGGGTAGTGAAAGGCTGCCACGTGTCTAAGCAGCAGATCTGTTGTGCGGGCGATGAACCGGATGAACCAAATAATGGTATTGGTTGCTGCTTGTCATAATCATTCGCAGTAAGGGATGACACTTGTCTGATCAGGCTTAGCTGGGACCGCCGCCATCATTACAGAGGGTGCACCTAAGTGTGGAATGACTAGATGCTCAGTTCTTGATTATTTCTTTTGCAACAGCTTTGGGGAATATTCTTTTACTGGCATCATTGTGGGGGATTGCGGGATCTTTTCTGTTACTGCTCTTCGAGGTGGTGGGAGGTTTTTATGCTATATATACTTTTCTCTATGAAGAGAAAAGGGTCTAGAACTAGAGAAAAAACACACTGGTTTTAGTAAAAAGATGCCAGACCTTTATTACTATTTTATTTTGATTACAAAAACTCTCAGACTGTGCCAATTGTTCGGCCTTTTTATTTTTCATGCTATTTGATCAAACTGTGAACTGTGCTTTATATTGTCTTGACACTTCATTTGAGAACTTCTATATATGTTGGATGCAAGTTTGCTTACCTAGATCATGTCTAATGACTCTTCTTGGTAGTAAGAATGTATGCAATGTTATTTTATGTCAATAAATGAATTGTTTATGCTATAATCTTAAGTCTCTAATGTTTTGGAACACACAACACCATTCAGGCCCTTAAATCTATGATTTATCGTGCCCATCATTAAGTCTTGGCGCATTGCCTTAAGTTAGACTTTACTTTATTATATCTGCTTTCTTTTCCCTTTCCTAACCCCATTATAGAAGAAGCTAACTTCTCTAAAAATCTGGAGGTTACTCAGTTTAGCTCAAAAGGTCCCCCTTAAACTGAGTTTCCCATAAAACACTGTTACCTCATCAAATTTTGGCGTCAATAGTTTGTTCTTTTTCTGGAACACCCGATGGGGCTGAGCTTAATGAAATTGCATCTTAGAGGGGTGTATGAGCAATCAACTTGTAACTAGATCCCAAACCACAGGTCACCTTAGTTTACTAGTACCTCCGCTAGGGACAGTCTAGGTTGCAAATCAGCTGGTAACTGTCCCATCCCCGCTGCCCTTGCCTCTCACAATGTTGCCGGCCGCCAACAGAAACTACGTAGCATGGGATGCCGGAAGTCCCCTGGTAGCCCCGGTAGCACCTGTTGTTTAGGGTGCTTTCCCAGTTTCAGCCATGAAAGCTATACTGAAGTTTACCAGAGACAACTCAAGAATGTTAGCAGAACATTTTCAGGATGTGGCAGACGTATGTCTGGTGCACGAGATTACAGCACAGAATGTAGCCCTAAGGCTTCTCACCGCATCTTTTAAATACAAGGTGCTGGATTGGTACTGAACACTGACACCTAATTCAATCCGCACCTAGGATTAGCTCGGAGATTCGTTCTATGAGAGGTTCTCGAATGATGAAGATCATTCTTCATTATATTATCAACTATCCATCATAAAATGAGCCCCCCAGGAGGCTCTGACAGACTTTAATGCCCGATTTCAAGTGAATTGGGAGAGGATCCCTGTTACCATACACCCGACTCTCGAGTTGGCATTTATATTTTATCTGAAGTCCATCAATTCTGACATTTTTGTGATGATCAAGTCTTTGGGGGGAGTTACTCTACCAGATGCTTATGGTACCGCTATCAAAGCCAAGAATCATTTAATAGATTACGGAAAATTGCCTCCTCAACCTATTATGCCAATATTTCCTGAAATATCTATCTCCACGCAAGAGGTCGCGTCAACTAGTGTGCCCGCAATTGTCCAGTCAATGTACACATATACAGCAAGCTCACAAAATGTGGCTTCTACATTAGGTTCTTCCAAATATGAAATAAGCGACCTCAAAGAGATGTTGCGAACCATAGAAAATGATATAACCACTCTTAAGCGGAGCCAAGCAACGCCTCTGAAGCCTGCATATCAAAACTATCAAGGCAGACGATCTTCTTATCAGCAGAATCAATACCAGGGTGTGCCTCATGGTAATCCACCAGCCCTGATAGAAAACCAAATGGTGTTGGTGCCTACTCTACTGACGAGTGCATCGCCAAGTTTGAGTAGGGAATTAACCGCAGGGCAGAACAATCTTATTGATGATATCAATCCATTGTGTTTCCCTTGTAGCGATGTGCATATGCCCCAGAACTGTCCGCGTGGGAACCTACAACAAAAGGTGGTAGAGCAACGCAACTAAGGCACAACAACGAAAAAATGGAGCTTATGTATATGCCTCACCACAAATGGAGAGTGTGGTCCTTACCACGCAAATGCAAGGAATGTCTTTAGAACAAGAATCTGATATTGCTCCTGATCATGCACTTTTCTCCTGGATGGAGGAAGAAGAGATGGTGTTTGCTAATGATGCATTCATATCCAAAACATCGCAAGTGCAGTCTGATTATAACACACGCTCAAAGAGGAAGTTCACCGGTGAGTCAGTTGTTTCGCATCTGGACAACCCGCAACTCAAAGGCATTTCTGATCAAATTCCCAATGCTTCAACAATCCCTTCACCTTCTCAATCACAGAAGGAAATTATTATAGCAAGAACCAAGGAGCATAAATCTTTGAGTTTGTCACCTTTTAATGTGGTAGAGAAATTGAAGAAATCATCCGCTAATGTGTCTCTATGGGACATTCTAGCTATCTCGAAACAAAAGACGCTATTACAGAAGGCGCTTCAAGAAGAGATCAACCCAACATCAACAGAGCCGTTTTCCAGTGCAGAGGTTGTTTATTAGATACCGCCTGCTAAGGTTCTTATAAACAATACAAAGGAATCCCCTGCCGAGGACAGAAGTAGGTTGAAACCTCAACCCTTCTTCTTGACTCTCATTATAGGAAAGAGGTTATTGCACAACGCTATGATTGATTCTAGCGCTAGTACAACGGTTATGCCTAAACAAATAATCAAAGCTTTGGGACTCAACTACGAACCTATGAAAAGAGGGGTGATGTAGCTTGATGGAAATAAAGTTGAGATTGTAGGTGTCATCAAAGTGCTTCCTTTAACTCTATTTGCTTGCCCTAGTATCACAGTCCTGCAGGACACAGTGATCATAGATGTTCCTCCTATGTTTGGTCTCTATCTATCCCGAGAGTTTACTTCAAAGGTGGGCAGATACCTGTCCTTGGATTGGTCACATCTGATACTAGGACCAAACACGGCGCAAAAATGAAGATAGAATCAGAGGCTCTACATTCTGAACATGTGGTAGATGAAGCCTTGATCAATTTTGAAGCCACACATACCTCTATCACCAAGCAAGAAATGTATTGCGTTGAATTGCTAGAGGAAGAGAAGGTGAGCAGAAATCAGAACGATAAAGAAGATGCTCTGTTGAGTGAACACATAAACAATGATCCTTTCGGCAATTACCATGCTACAGGATTGGGCACGTATGTAATTTATGATGAAGACCACGTGCTTTCGAGGGTTGCCAAAGAATTTGAAGGTAGCCAAGTAAATGAGCTATGGACACTGTACTTTGACGGAGCAAGAAGCAAAGTAGGTGTTGGAGCAGGGGTATATCTAATATCCCCACAAAATAAAAAATGGTTGAGGTCTTTTTGCTTTCATTTCACCTGTTCAAACAATGAGGATGAATATGAAGGGTTAGTCCAAGGCTTAAGCCTTGCAGAACGAATGGGCATTAAGCAATTAATTGTGTTCAGGGATTCTGAACTGGTAGTTAACCAGGTATGAGGAATTTCTGCAGCAAAGAATGTCTGCATGAGATCCTATCAACACCGAGTTTGGGACTTGATTGATGGTTTTGAAGCTTTCAACATCTAGACCATTCCCCAGAGACAAAATAACGATGCAGATCGCATGGCCGTGATTAGTGCTTAGTTTGATCCTGTCTCTGACTTGCTTCATATGTAACAAACATTCAGTGCGGGTACTAGTCCGACCAGCGATCCCTGACAATGATCAAAGTTGGAAAGTCTTCAAAAGAGATGAACACATCACCTCATTTATCCAGCACTCAGGAGAGTTCGCTGATCAGCTTCAACCAAATATTTCTAAGGCTTATGAAGGACAAATTATGCAGCTCAAATCTAATAATTTTTTGAAAGGATTGGTTACTCTTAATTTTTTTTTTTTGGATGATGTCCGAAATGATAAGTGGAAGTTCATGGTGGAAAAAAGTGATTATGTGGACCTTTGGGTCTCTAATGGTGATGCAGAGGGTTAGGGACTTTGAAAGAAACACTAGACAACAAGGCTAACAATGTTTTCACTTCTCAACCTTTCAACTAGACACCAACCTGAAGATAAGGCCTCAACTTTGCATTCATGACTTATTCACTTCCCTTGTGGTTCCAAACCATTAGAATGATCTCAAAAGACTCAACTTAACCTGACTCAAAAGGTTCTCAAGCCCTAACCCTATGTTTTGAACAAAACTCACCTTTGCTCCTCAACTCGCCTTCTAGCCCTATTAGGCCTTGGCAAAGGATTTTTGACTTCTTCCTCAAACTTTGCAAATGAACCTCCAATCTAATGATTGTTTCAGGTGAGGTTTGTGATGACACACATCATATAAACTCCTAGGCATCACTTGTTTCAGACAAACTTTCTTCAAAACCTGTTGTTTCCTCAAAACTAGGCCTTATTAGCCCTATTTTTCAAAGCAACCCCTCTTTAAAATTATCCCCTGACCTTGAAACTCTCAACACTCTTCCAAAACATTCCCAAACCAAATATTTTCAGACTTTTAATCCTCTATGTTACCCTTAACATGCCCAAATACAAAACCCTCCCTAAATTGGCTTAAAACTAGGGCTTTTTGGTTCTAGGACTTCCAAACACTTCCAAGTCTTAAATTTTGACTTTTCACCATTAATTCAACATTTCTCAACTATTACAACTCAAAAATATACCTCTTGTTAAGACAGATTCTCCACTGCTATACTTCAACCCCCATCCTCATGCACCTTGCACTGTCACAACTTGGTGTACACCGTATGATTCCTCCTTCCTGCACTTTTAGATTGTTAGTTTGATATAATACAGGTTAATTATGATCCATTCCATTGGTCTTAGTCATACATTCCCATGAAATGGATCATTCATCATGAAAAGCCTTCAAAATTAGTGCAATTTTTGTGTTTCCCTGAGGACAGTCAATGTATTGTACAAGAATTTGATTCCTATTGTCTTTCAAAGCATACAAAGGTTTGAAAACATGCAAATAAAAGTCCTTAATCCATCAAGATGAATCAAAATTCAATAGGAAATCAAGAGACCATCAAAAAGAACACAAAAGAATGCAAAAATTGTAGTTTACTGCTTTTTCCTGAGAACAGTCCGTACAACCTTTATTCAAAAATGACCAACCTCCATACAAGTGATTCTCCTGGGGTTATAGATCAATCCCCCAACTATCCCAACCAATTAAAGTCAGTTTCCATTACATTAAGGTTAATTAAACCCCTAAACTCACTTACCCGCCCAAACTGAAATTTAAAAATTTAAAATTACAAACTCTCATTTTATTGATTTATACTAACTAAAAACTATCTAAACTTCAATATCTAACCATAATTGACCTAATTAGAACATTATAAACCTATCTACACCTCTTGGACACTATTGGTCCACTTACAAGGTTCTTTGGTCCTATGGTCCTTTCAGGACCCTTAGGACTTTTAACATTCTCATTACATCTATTCATACCAAATGCCATTATAGGCTCCAAAAGGTCATAATTGATGTTTTGACTTGCTTGAAAGGTCCTCCTGACTCCTACACACTCCTGATCCTTGAAAATCTCCTTGAAGGCCCTGGGTGCTCCTGCACCAAATGGTAGGAATCTCCGAGTCAGAAAAAATGTCTTGCACCATGATAAGGAAAGGCTCATCAGTTTCTGCGAGAAATATGGAGTAGTGGCCTAGTCCTACGATGATCTGGAGGGATACAATCCTGGCATCATTCAACACACTATTGAGCTAACAGAAGGTGCAAAACTAGTTCGACAGAAACAGAGGCCAATCAACCCTAAAATTGAATCCCTAATGGCACAAGAGCTAACCAAGCTCATTGAGTCACACATTATCTTCCCAATCAAACATAGTACTTGGGTATCGAATCTAGTTCCAGTCTGAAAGAAGAATGGAGATATTCGCTTGTGTGTGGACTTTCGAGATCTAAATAGAGCATCTCTAAAAGACCACTATCCGTTGCCTTCTATGGAGTCAATCCTACAAACTGTCGCAGGATCGAAAATGTTTTCTCTGCTAGATGGTTTCTCCAACTACAATCATATTCGAGTTAAAGAAGAGGATCAACACAAAACTACGTTCACCACAAAGTGGGGAACATTTGCATATGTTAAAATGCCTTTTGGTTTATCCAATGCAGGGGCAACATTCCAGCAGGCGATGGATATCACATTCAACAAACTAATCAATAAGTTTATTCTAATCTATTTGGATGACCTTACTGTGTTCTCTAAATCTAAGGATGATCATTTTGATCATTTGGAATCAGTTTTTTAAAAGTGCCAGGAGTTCAGAGTTTCCCTAATCTTAAAGAAATGTGTATTCGGTGTGCCGCAGGGTAAGCTGTTGGGGCATGTTGTGTCTAGAGAAGGTGTTTTAATTGACCCCGAACGAGTAAAGGCTATCAAAGAACTTCCCCTTCTAGTAAATAAGAAAGGTGTTCAATATTTCCTAGGCAAAATGAATTTTTTCAGCAAGTTTATTTCTGATTTTGTGGGAGTGATTAGGCTGATCACCCTAATGCTGAAGAAAGATAAAAAAATTCAAGTGGACAACCGAGGCTTGGGAAGCTTTTGAAAGGGTCAAGGAAGCTATTTCCACAGCTCCGGTGTTCGTTAATCCAGATCAATCCAAGGATTTTATAATGTATGCTTTCAGTAGCAAGTCCAGTATTGCTACTGTCCTAACCCAAAAGGATGACGAAGAAAAGGGGGAACATCTAGTGGCTTTCTACTCCCAGACCCTAAAGGAATATGAGGCGAATTATAATTTCATCGAAAGACAAGCCCTTGCAATAGTAAAAGAACTTAAAAAAATCCGCCATCTAATTTCCTACAACAAGGTGCTGGTGTATGTTGCACATTCCAGTGCGCGTGAATATATCATGGAAGGGGCAATCACAGAAAAAATGGCTAATTGGATCACCAAGATCCTTGAATATGACATTGAAGTCAAGCCTACTAAAACTATTAAAGGAAGAGGATTGTGTGAGTACATGGCACAGAATGAGGAGGTACCTATCGTAGAGGAGTAGCCGAAGCTCGTCTTGATAAATAAATTGGAATCGGAAAGCGGTTGGTTGACTGATAGAATGAGGTTCATGCAAACCGGAAAGTATCCGCCAAGTCTCTCATCCCAAAAAAGGAGGTATTACCGGCTGCAAAATTGCGGATATACGCTAATAGAAGGAGTCCTTTTCAATAGGAATTTCAATGGTGTTCTCTTGCGATGCGTCACTTCAGAGCAGGCGAAGAGGATCCTCGACGCGTTCCACAATAACGCTGCGGGCGGACACTTCTCTGCCAAAACCACAGCCATTAAAATTATGTGTGCTGGCTATTATTGGCCTACACTTTTTAATGACTCCCACTCTTTGGTGAAGGCTTGCAAAAAATGCCAGTTCTTCGCTGACAGAAGGAAATTTTTTGCAATGCCCCTCAAACTGATAGTGGCGGACGAACCGTTTGTACAATGGGGTATGGACTTCATCGAAATGATCAACCCGATTTCTAGCATCGGACACATGTGGATTCTGACCGCCACAGATTACTTCACAAGGTGGACGGAGGTTGTTCCTCTTAAGAGTACAACAAAAACAAAGATTGTAGATTTCCTCGAGGAACTGGTGACAAGGTTCGACCCTCCAAAAACTATCATTTTAGATAATGCTAGAGCATTTCTAGGTGCAAAGGTATGTCACTTTGCATTAAAAAATGGCATATTCCTTAAAACATTATCACACTATTATCCACAGGGAAATGGTCTAGTAGAGTCAATGAACAAAAGCTTAGTCCAACTCCTTAAAAGGATTAGCTCAGAACACCAGAGGGAATGGCATAAAAACCTCCGAACAACGCTCTGGGAAAACTGCATAACTCCTAAGCAAGTCCTTAAGACTTCGCCTTATGAGTTGGTATACGGGAAAGAGGTGTTGTTACCCATATGGACAAAGATTCTGACAATACAATTGTTGAAATCTCTTGAGATAGAACAAAATGAAGCCATGGAGGTTCGGCTCGCCGAACTGTTGGAAGTACAGGAAAAAAGGGAGAATTCCCTAATAGCTATGACAAGTCGTCAACAGGTGGTCAAGCGATGGTTTGACAAGAAGGCTTCTGACCAAGGTCTAAAATGTAGAGACTTAGTGCTAAAGTATGATAAAAGGGCTGCTAAGCTAGGTCAGCACGATAAATTTGATAGCCTATGGGAGGGTCCCTTTAAAATCATTCGGTGCAAAAAACACAATGCTTTTGAGCTAAAAAATATGGAACAAGAACCCTTAGGAATCCCGATCAATGGGATTCATCTTAAGCTATTCCATTAGGCATTGAGCTCTATTTTTGTATATATGTGAATAGTGCTTTTATCTTTTTCCGTTTCGTTGACCGGTCTTTTTCGAATTAGTTCGTGCTTTTGCGAAATTAACCCATTATTATTGGTGGGTGGAATACCAGAATTGCTTTACACAGAACACACCCGTGTGCGGAGAAATAACAAAATGAAGGTTGAAAGCCCATAAAACTAAAATACAAAATGAAGGAAAGAGCATGGATTTTCTTTAAAAGATATATATCTATTCATATATGTTCTTTACATTACAAAAGTGGTTGAGAAGACATAATCCAAAATTTAACAATTATCCGAGCTATTATATATGGTGGCCTCTTTTCAGGCTTCTATACAACTATGGGGAGACATTTGTTGAGCAGGTAGGGAGACATTTCTTGAGTAGGCAGGGGGTTTTTTATCCAAAGGCATGGTTGGCGGCAATTGACGCATTGACTACAGTGTCCACTTCTTCCTCGTCTACGGGTTCTTCGGTAGCACTGGCAGCATCATTCGGCACTACCGCCATTGGCGGGGGGAATACCAGGTTCCTAAAATCAGTATACCAATCTACGTCGTAGAAGGGTATTACATTGTAGCTGCATAATAGAAAATGTAGGGCCTGAGTAACCCTCTGCTGGTGCTGGTTGCGAGTTTGTAGGCGGAAGCCACTGAGAAATGACAGCCAAACGACAACAACTTCTTCCTCAATAAAGCGACGTAGGTTGCTGGCTTATGGCAGAACTACCCATAGGCAGCATGAGCAACGACCTCACCGAGACCATTCAGGTACTTTTTGAGGAAGATTTTTTTAACAAGTTTTAGAATAAGTGGTCGAGGGACGTTGATGTCTAGCATGGATGCTACAAAGTGGGAGCATATGTCGGTATTCACCTGATACTTGTCCTCATACTCTATACAGTCTTTGCCTAAAACCCACTTTATGGCCACCAAGACCAAAGAATGTTTATTCTTGGTCATCCGTTTCAGCCTCCTAGTAGAAATCTTCCCTAGGAATGCCATCTACGACTTATACAAGGTTAAACAAACTGGAGTATCCATAGCTCTGACACTATTCCTAGGCTTTTGAGCTAATGCCGAAATTTATCTATCACCTAACCTATGAGAAGGCTTGCTTAAGACTTTGCTATTGACCTATCACTACTCAAATGCTAAGTATGTTTTCCTCACTCCTTATTGGCCTATTTATAGAAAAATGACAAGACGCATGCTAATCCGCGTTGAAAAAATGTGATATTAAGCTAGTTGCTAACTTGAAAGGCGTGCCTGCGTTGCTCACATTTTCAGGCTAGTTGCATCTGTGATAGCACGACTCAATGTGTTCTAGATTAATAGGAGCTAATTAATTAGCTTTAGAAAGGTGGCACTCGTTGGTAGAGGGACGTATTGCCATAGGCTATTGTGTCATCTCTCAAGTGTGTCCCAGAGCCCAAGGTGATATTCATATCTTTTTAGGCTGTGATCGTTTGCTTGGCGTAATCATTCTGACCAGGATATTAATTGCCAACGCATACTAATGCAAGGTTAGCAAGTAAATTGCCGGTTCAAGTTCTAAGGGTATCACACGATCGCCAAACACAATAATGAACTTCGACCGCCTCGAAATAGAAAGTAGTTCATTTTGCACGAATTGCAAAATTAATGGTACATGCCAAATTAAATGCAAAAGGCATGATTTTGCCTACCACCTTGAGGAAATATTTCTAAATATTGCATGAAAAGGATTAATGTTTCAAAGTCTTTTCACAAATGCCAAAGGGCTAAAGTGCAGAGTTCTTCTTCTGCGTATCCAAAACTGAGGGGAATTGCAAAACCAGGAGCTTGCAGAAATCTTCGGAGAAAGAAAAATGTCAGAAACTTCATCTCAGCCAATACAAGAAGAAATTAGTCAGGAGTTATTTATGGCTATGCGTTCTTCAGAAGAAGTATATGTCTATGAGGATGTGGCATATGCTACACCTGGTATACCTAGTAGGCCAAAGAGGGCCTATACAGAAGAACTGAATAGACCTAAGAATTGTAGAAACCATAAAAGGATTGAAGAAAAATGGGATAATATCTACGACCCAAGGCTTGCGAAAAATCCTAAGTCCCTCAGAGAGGTAGCCTGTGCAAGGTTATCGGCACCAAAGGCAGACCAATCTATGGTGCAGAGAGTTTGGTACAGTGGTCTCCCTCAATATATGGTCCCACTGGTGCACTATTGACCGGAGGTAGTTGATGCTGCTATCTAGTGTTATAATCCTGATACTTACTACATTGAAAGCTCCAGCTTAAGGGCGCACATCACTCCATAGGCCATCTGACACATGGTATGCATCCCAGACCCAAGTAAGAGAAAAGAGAATATCAAGCTCTTTTGCCCAAACAAAGGTGAGAAAATATGGAAGAAGATGAGAAAGAACTCAGAGTTCTTGTTGGAAGAGACTAGTAGGAAAGACATCCCAGCCGCTAAAGTGCCAAGTATTCCATTGTCGCACGGAGCATTTCGCGACAATCTCCAGGATGCCATGTCCATGCTAGCCTTTGTATGTGACTGAGACTCTGATGAGAAGATAGAGACCTTTCAACTCGGATCGACATTTCAATTTCACAAGCAACATGAACTCTTCTGGTATGATTTTGTTGAGTTTATGGTAGAAGAAATGATACAAAAAATTGAGAATTACCAGGTAGAGAAAAAATTTAGGTTTCTTTATTTCTTGGTCCACATGTTTTTGCATCAGAACCCAGATTTCTTTGCCCGATATTTCCCACTATCAATTTTTTATGAGAAAAATAAAAAGAAGCCAGTATCCACGTGGACACCTTTTCTTTCTGCATCATACGACTATTATGCATTTTTGGACTATTTTATAGCTCCGGTTTTGCATGATTTGATCGAAAAAGATGATATAATCCGGCTCAATAAGGAGCAAACCGGATTTATGCAGAGTTTCACCCCTACTTGTGACTGGTTCTTAGGAAAAGATTGTATAATCCTCTGAATGCGGGGCTTTACTAGCAAACCTTTCCTGCTTCCAGCCTATGTCACAGATAGAGTGCTCGCACTGGAAATGTTCTGACATGTGTGTATCATTGATTTTACTTTCTGTAGCAGCGAAAAGGTCAAGAAGAAGGGATTCTTCTCTTGTCTGAAGAATTTCAAGTTGGTGACTCTGATAAAGAAACAATCGGACCAGTTGTTAGAGGACAAGCTAGCCTATCTAGGGTTGGTACTGGTAGATGATTAGTGGGAATACAACCCTTTGAACGACTTGCCAGAGCCACATATGAGGGTTACCCATGTTCCCCGATCATACTGGGAGAAGCGGTGTAACCCGTGGACGGACAAAGATGAGAATTTTATTGAATTGGTGTGTATCCCTACGCAAAAAACTAGAGGTCCATGGTACAAGTTCTACTTTGTTGTGGCGGTGGCCCAGGATAATGTCCCCATGGAGCGTGACATGTACAACAGGTTAAAGAAAGATGAGGAATGGAGTGAAAAAAAGCGGCTTTCTAGAAGTATCGCCAGAAAATAGCACAGTTGGATGCTCCTTACAATAAACTGAAGGATGACCAAGAATTTGATAGATTGTGGAAGGAAGGCCATCCCAGCCTGAGCTCTAGCATTAATAAGAGTGGGGACCTGAAGGAGGAATCCGAGGAGTAGGAAGAGGAAGCGGCGACATCGGCTTCCTCTGCGCAAAAGGAGAAAGTCCCCGGACAACCTACCTATGTGGCCACAAACGTGTGGTTTAATATATCAAGAGGCTCGCATACACTCACTTGGGCTGCTAAACCAACCAGGCTATCACTGCAGCAAACAGAGATAACTGCCGAAGCTAGAGAGACTGCACCTGCGAAACGACAGCGCACAGAGAGTATTATCGGAAAGGGTTCGCAAGAACTCGCCAGAGGAAGAGTACTCACTCCTAGCCAGGAACCTGAGGCTGAGGAAGAGTCGCTGACGATTCTGAAGCCGCCATCAACCAGTCAACAGGTACAATTTGCTCCTTCTTTTGCATCTCATTCCTTGGTATCCACCCTTGCCTCACTAGCGACCCCTACCATAGGTACTAGCCCTCTACCTTTTGCTTTTAGTCTGACATATTTCATAGGCTTTGCCCAGTTATCGCAAGCCACCCCACTCATAATTACTCCTCCGCGTATGCTTACGCCTGCCACTACCACTCAAACTTTCCTCGCCTCGCTTTCGGAAGGCTTTCCCCTTGAGAATGCTCCCCCTGTTTCCACTATTATTATAGATCCTCTTCCATTGCAACAGGCTAACACCTCGTTAACAACCCCTCCACAGTCCCAACCAATGAGCCTTATGACTGATTCTCCAATTCAGTCATTACAAATGACTAACCCTGCTATTGGTTCTCAAACCAAACTATGGAATGTGCCTCACTTCTCCCCACAAACTGTCACTATCTAGAAGAAACAAATTCCCGCGCCTATGAAGATTACCTATCCCTATGCCCTTCCTTTTGGTGCTCTTTTCATAGGTGGAAAAGTTTCATCGCCAGCCGAATTCATAGCACAGATAGATTACGAAAAAGAGGCACGTGAGAATATAATGAGAAAACGCAAGGAAAAAGATGACAGTGTTTATGCTGAGTCAAGAGTATAGGCTTTTTTACAATGAGGCCTGACAAGAATTGAAGTTCTCAACCATGTACCCAAGGGTAAGCAAGCCTCAGGGAGAAATGCAACCAAAAGACTATGAGGTATATGTGGTAGGACTCGACATGAAGGTAGTCCGACTGCAAGATAAAGTTGAAATTATGGAGGAAACGCAATGGGTAGTCACTTCTGACTTCCTTAAAACTAGTCGCCAGCTAAAGAAGAAAGATGAGCAGCTCAAAGCAGCTAGGGAAAGGGTTAGTTTTCTGGAGAGGAAAGAGAAATCCTTAGAGGAAAATATTGCCCGCATGACTGAAAGGGCACTGGTAGCAGAGGATGAGAGAAACAAACTTCAAGGAAAAATTGTGAAGACTTAGGTTGCCGACCCTAGCATAATAAAAGAGCTACAAAGCAAGAACCAGGAGGCGGAGCAAAATCTACAACAAAAAAATGAAGAGCTGGAGTGCCTCCGCCTTGAGCATAGTCAGGGGATGGCACAAAAAAATGAAGAGTTGGAATGCCAACAGACTCAATATGAGCAAAGAATACAAGAGAAAGAGGCCGAATTTAAAGGCCTAAAGGCTCAAATAGAGGAAGAGCTCTGAGAGACAAAGACTTCTCTAGAAGAGCAATTAGAAAATCACTCCCGAGCTGAGAATAATTGGAATAAAGAAATGAGCAGCTCTGCGGAACAACTGGCGTCTGAGAAAAGGAAAAAGGAAAAATTGGCTAAGGCCCTTATTTCAAGAGACACGAAGATTACTTCACTTAAAGCCTTTCTCCTTCCTCCCCCTACACAACCTAATATCATTCTTCTGGTTAGGCAATTATACATTTCTCACTGGGAAAAAATTAAAACATTTTTCCTAACACTGCAGTCTACCCTCTGATTCATCGCCAAGGCGTCAAGGCTCAGCCAAAAGGCCTATGATACGATTGAGCAGTTCCCATGGTTCATCTTGGAGAGGGTTCCTGAAGCAAAGGATCTTCTCACCAAGATATACTCGGTCTCTAATGAGAGCCTGGTCAGAGCGGGTATTGAGGATCAGGATGCTGCTGCTCAAACGACAAACAAATTCATCCATTGCCACTTTGCCTTCTAGCACACTACGACAGCCGTGGCTATTCTGAGCAGGACACTGGATAGCATATGGGGAATTTTCTCCGAGTTAGGCAAGATGGGACTACCGTCCCCGTTCCTTGAGGATGGCTCTATTGCCACGACTGCGCAAATTGTGAACATTATAGAAAATAAGGAAAATGACCCGGAGGCTTTCAGGGAGTTCAACCATCCTCCCACGACAATTGACATTGAGGGAGTCATTCATCCGCTCTCACAGCTACTATTTCATATACAAGCAGGGGCCGGTTTACCCAATATGCTACCTTACAAAGAAACTATTAATCTAAGTGGAACACAAGAGAATTTGCGCAACATAGTGAAGCCGTCTAAGGATGAATGGTCCCTTTGCAGGCGACTCTTTCCAATCTTTGACTCCATTATCCCAATGGATAAGGCTCTGGTCTGCAGAATCAGATAAATTTTGGGTTCTCCATTCCTTAGTCGAAACGCCCCTGATAGTCGCCAAAAGCTGTTAATAAATATTTACCCAGCTCCCTTCGGGTTTATTTTTTATGCGCTGGCCTATGCATCGCCAAGTTTGCTCGCCCTTTTATCAAGGATTTGATCTACCGCTCCACACATCTACTCTTCGTAACTTTGAATATCGGCATTCCCTTCGGATCCCAGGAAACTCTGCTGTGCTTCCACGTGTCGCGGCTGCGGGATGCTTTTGTTTCTTGTTTCCTTGATGCCTCATTGGGCTATGAAATGCTGCCACAAAGCCCTCGTTCCTTGAAGCATTTTACTGCCCGTGGAAACAAGAAACAAAAGCATCCATTTCATCTCTGCGCTGAAGGATGTGTGCAGAGATGAAATGGCAACCGTGGGCAGTAAAATGCTGCCATGTGTCTTTTGCACCCAGCTGATAAGTGTTTCCTTTGTTGTGATAAGGTACTCCATCCATTCGACACGTGTTGCATTTTCGCAAATCCTCTGCACTAACGGGATAAGGGTTCATGTGGGCAGCGAAAGACTGCCACATGTCTAAGCAGTGGATCTGTTGTGCGAGCGATGAACCGGATGAACCAAATAATGGTATTGGTTGCTGCTTGTCATAATCATTCGCAATAAGGGATGACACTTGTTTGATCAGGATTAGATGGGACCGCCGCCATCATTACAGAGGGTGCACCTGAGCGTAGAATGACTTAAATAATGCCGATATTTTTTGCAATATTGACATTGAACTTGAGATTTATCATACCTTTGACCTTGAGGATGATTTTGAGATGGATTTTGAGTTGGGTTATGGCTGCTACCTCTTCCACTCGAGCTTGATGGTCTACTTCTTCCACCTATGCAAAAGTTTCTTCCTCTTCCTCTAAAATTTGATCTACCTCTACCTCTTCCTTGGTTGATTGAAACTTGTGACTTGAAGGCATGCTCCAGTGATGTGTTTGCTAATCTGCTCAGCCTGTGTTCATGAGAGATAAGAGATGCATGCAACTCATTGACTAAAAACTATGTGAGATCCTTTATTTCCTCTATGGTTACAACAATTGTCTCAAATTTTGTGGGTAAACTCCTTAGAATATTTTCAACCACCCTTCTATCTTCAAGTGTCTCACCATGTGATCTGATTTGATTTACTAGTCCAATGATTTGGGTGAAGAATGAGTCTACTAATTCATTTTCCTTCATATATATAGTTTCAAAATCCCTTCTCAATATTTGTAGCTTTGTTGTTTTGACTTTTTCCATACCTTGATAGGCTATTTGAAGTATATCCCATGCTTTTCTGGACCTTATTGTTGCTACAATCCTTGGAAAAATGCTCTCATGCACTCCTTGGAGGGTCAAGAAAAGAGCTTTTGAATCCTTCCTATTATCTTTCAATAAGTCCTTTGCTTGAGTCAAAGCATTGTATGTTGCTGCATTAGCTGGATCTAGAAATCCATTCTCTACTAGCTCCCATAAATCTTGTGAGAAAAACAATGCCCTCATGGTAATTGCCCAATAGTCATAATTCTTTCCATTAAATTGTGGAATCTGTGGATTTGTCAAGCTTGTGCTTGTGCTTGCCATTGTTGGTTGTGAGAAAACCTTTGTTGGAGCTTTTGATAAAACCCTTTTGCTGTGAACTTGCTCTGATACCACTTTGAAGGCCAGTGGCAAAGGAGAATACAAAAACTATAACAACTCAACTCAGAATTTTAATCATTGAATACATGAGAACAAAAATTTAGAACACATAAAATAAACCCATAAAGAAAGATTGATATTGTATTACTTCATTCAAAATATATTGATTCGACAGAGCTACTACTCAAACTTGCTACTACAGAGCATTCTGCAGAAAACTTGTTTGCCACTCTTCTTTTTCTCCTATTCTTCTAAATCATTAAAAAAAATCTTACATAAAAACCTACGGAGAAATATTTTCTAGCAAGAAAAAAGAAGAAAATAAATGACATTAATTACACCTTTAGTAACTTGACATTCACGTCAAGTAAAAAAAGAACATTTTAAAACCAGATTACAAAAACCATATAAAATATTAAAAGATATGCTTAGGTTTAATCGTATAAGAAAAATAAATATTGTCCTTTAAATATTAAAAGCTCGAAATTTGTTTGCCGTAAGAAAAACTTTATCACATAACCTCTAGCCAAGATAGAGCAACACACGAGACTATGGGAATACCGCCCAACCGTACAAGAGTGAAAAGAGGACTACGAGAAGAAGAGGAGACACCGTCAGGGGTTGTCAGGAGTTGAGAAGGCAGCGCCGAGAGCAGTCAAGAGTTGGAATTATTACTAACAAGTAATCCATGAGTTACTTATGGGATGTTGAGTGCACTAGGTGTTGATGGAGATACCCTATGTATTTATTCAAGTGGTATTATATGGAGCAATGGTATATGCAATATGGAATTTAAATGGGAGGCAACAAAATTCTTTTGGTTTTTCTTTTTCATGTTCTTTACATTCTTATACTACACATTCTATGGGATGATGGTTGTCTCTCTTACTCCTAATGCAAACATAGCTGCAATTGTGTCCATGACTTTCTATTCTATCTAAATGCTTTTGTGTGGCTTTCTAATTCCTCATAAGGTAAGCGTCGATTCGAAGTAGATACATTCTTTCCTATAAACATTAGATTTTCTCAACTATGTGTTTGTTGGTTATTGTAGAAAATCTTGGCGTGGTGGAGATGGTACTACTAGGGATCCCCAGTTGCATGGACTTTGTATGGATTGATTGCATCACAATATGGAGATGTAATGGATCAAATGTCAATGACAGAGGGAAAAACAAAAATAGTGAAGGATTTCTTGAGGGATTATTTTGGCTTTAGACATGGCTTTGTGGGAGTTACAAGAGGTGTTACAATGGGATGGAGCATATATTTTTCCTTCATCTTTGCCTTTGCCATCAAAACTCTAAACTTCCAAAATAGATAAGAGACCAAATGAGATGAGAGAAGACGAGCATATAATTAGTAAGCATAGAATTCTTGTGCATTCTACAACCCAACAAGATAAGAGACACTGTAATAGAGGTGGATATATATAATATATTGATCAATATGAATATGACATAAAGAAAGTGTTTGAAATGCAATTGTTTTTTTAGGTTTTTTAGAAATAATTCAATTTATTTCTTTATGAAACTTTCTCAAATACTAATGGTTTCAAATAAAGAATAATGTTGTGCAGTTTTCGCACACACGCCCCATTGAAAGTAGGGACCCTCTTTTTCTTTGGTTTTTGATAATTGAGCCCTTGGATTTTGAGGATTTTCATTGCCTTGGCGTGAGCTTAAAATATTTATCTTGCTTGCCCAAGTGTTTTCCCAAGGTTACATGTTGAAAATCTCAAGTTTTGGGCCAAATCCGGGTTTTTCATTGCTTTCGAGATTTTCCGCCCCATCCAGATTTTCTCGGATTTCATTCAAAGTCTGGCTCTGTCTACTTTATGCCGTGGTTCAGAGATTTCTGGTCTTCGCAAAATTTCGCCTGGACCGGATTTTTCCAGAATTCTATCTCCTTGTTGAATTCCCAGATTTTGGGTTTTGGTCTGTCGTTTTATGAATGTCGTTGCCCTTGAGTGAATTCTAAGTTTGGATCCATCAATGAACGATTTAGCATTTGGGCTTGGGTCCTCAAATTTGTGATCTTCAATCAATTGAGTGAGATCATTGGAGAACGTTGAAATTTGAGTTTTCCTTTAGTTTTGGGATTTTCCTGTGTTGGCGGATTTCCTCGGTTTTCCTTGTCCTCCGCGTTTTCCCGAAAATCTAGAGTTTTGCCTGCTTCGCAGATTTCCGCTTTGTTCGGATTTTTTTGAAATTTCCATTGTCTTTTCATTTTCTAGAATTTATTGACTGTTGTTTGTTTTTTCCAGAATGTGCCTAGTTCGGATTTTCCCGAAAATCCCTTCTAGCCTGGATTTTGCGGAGGGGTGAAAATCCCGAACTGTGTAGATTGCGCTTTAACGATATCTCGGGGTTGATTGCAATCTGTGTTTGAATTTATTTGAATGATGAATATGTTATTGGTGACATTCTAATCTTGATCCTCATGATTATTGATGGTGATTTTGCTAAGTGCAGGTTGGATTTAACAAGGTCGTTAAGGCAGTTTTGGAGGAGATTACCTCAATTGAAGGAAGATTTAAAGCATTTATTACTTCACCTGTGGTTGACCTTGATGAGTCCCATGCATTTAATACATATCTTATCTTATTTCAAATTCTCTTGGCCGACCTGTCTGGGGCTATTTTATTTTTGTAAAATCTATATTGGGCCGACATGTTCTGGGGTTTTCTATAAATATGGCATTTCACCTCATTTGTAAGGGGATTATTACTAGAAGTTGTTGGAGATAGTTCTTAGAAGCAATTATGGTAGTAAAGTAAGAATTAGGGTTAGGAGTTAGTCAATTTTGGAGCAAGTGTTGTACAGAACATTAGAACTGTTGCTGAAATTGGGTGATTCAATACAATTGAAGGGCATTGTGATTTTCTGGTGATCTCTTTTGTGTTTAATTATCTTGCATGGTTCTTATGATTCTATCTTTTAAATTGCTCAAGGTTATTAGATATATATTAGATTTAGATTTAGATCTGATTCAATGGTGTTTATGGTTTAATACTTGAAGTGTTTGCAGCAATCCCTAGTCCATACTTTTTGTAGCTAACTAATTGTTAGTTGCTTTGAAAAGTTAGCCTAGACCTTTATATTCATTGTGCTTAGTTCAATTGTGGAGATTTCTTCATTTCAATTGCAATTGGGTTGTCTTGGATGAATGTTCATGATCTGAAAATATTAATACCTTAGAAGATTGCACTATTTCTGTGAGATTGTAGATTTATCTTGGTCAAGCAGGAATTAGTTTATGAGGGATTGGTACATTTCAAGTATTTCATCATTTGCATTGTTAATCTTAGGAGTTGTTAAATTTAGATACCTCTTTGAAACCCTAACCTTTTGCCATTTCTTTGGATTAGATTTAGGATTGAAGTATCATTACATTGCCAGATCTGATAAGTTCAAGATTCAGTCTTTGCTTGTAGTAAGGTCCCTTTGTGATTACCAACATTTTCACATTTATCACTGAGTTGTTTATGCATTGTCAAGACCTGACATTAGAGACCTTGGGGTTATCTCTTGAGGCTTGCTGATAGAGATTTACCTTTCAAGAGAG